>PVJS01023866.1:0-16091 GCA_004027185.1 Glis glis
GAGAGAGAGAGAGAGAGAGAGAGAGAGAGAGAGAGAGAGACGGGGAGGGAGGGAGAGAGGGAGAGAGAGAGAGAGCGAGCTGAGGCTGGCCGCGAACCCGGATCCTCTGGTCTCTGCCTCCCAAAGTACTGGGATTACAAGGGTGCGCCACCACGCCCGGCCCAGCTGGCTATTTTTAATATACATATATAAATTTTTTTTGGTTCTTGGGATTGAACCCAGGGGCATCCCACCTCTGAGCTACACCCCTAGCCCTTTTTATTTTTTATTTTGAAATAAGAAATAAGGTTCGATAGGTTGCTGAGAGTCTCGCAGCCAGCCTCAGCTGTGTAGTGACAACATTAACACGTCAGGCATTGTGTTTGCTGTGATTGGTCAAGTTTCATTTCAACACCATTTTCTGGGTCCTGCGTGAGGACCTGTTAACCCCTCTAATTTTTTTCATAGGATTTTGGCATTAGAGAAGCTTGGTGCTGTCTTCAATCAAGTAGCCTTTCCACTGCAGTACACACCCAGGAAATTTGTCATCCACCCTGAGAGTAACAACCTTATCATCATTGAGACGGACCACAATGCCTACACTGAGGCCACAAAAGCTCAGAGAAAGCAGCAGATGGCAGAGGTGATGAGACTGACCTCCAGGGGCTCCGTTAAAAGGCATGCATGTGAACTTGTGTAGGAAAGTCGGTCTTTGACCCGGGACTAATAGGCTGGCCTGGGTTATTCGGAATTTAGCTCCCTCTCTAACACAGTGTTCTTCAGTCCTTGAGCTTCCAAAATAGGCTGTGTTATATTTTTCTGGATTGGAGCCCAGAGGAAACAGTTTTCAGATTTCCCACATCAGCTCTTTCCAGAAATCATTTCCCAGCAAAAACCAAATAGCCTCAACCATGTGAATAGAAACAGCCTGAAAGAGGAGATAAGTAGTCTTAGCAAGGGAAATCAGGTGTGCTCGACAGAAAAATGGGGGTTTTTCACATTTCTCAGATCACTAATAGAATATTTGCTGCAGCCGATATTCCTCTTGGATTTTTCTTCTCAAATGTAACTGGCAGTATCTGGGTTTCTAGTTAATGATCTTCCCTCATCCCCTTGCCTGTGCATCTTTACTTTGGAAAATCTGGTTTGGAATGACAGACTTTGCTCCTTTATATACGGCACTCCCCCTGGAGTGTTCTTGTGTCTTGCCCAGTGCTCATCTCTGAACACACTAACTCTTCTTGCTTTTTGGATTTAGGAAATGGTGGAAGCAGCAGGGGAGGATGAGCGGGAGCTGGCTGCAGAGATGGCAGCAGCATTCCTCAATGAAAACCTCCCTGAGTCTATTTTTGGAGCTCCCAAGGCTGGCAATGGGCAGTGGGCGTCTGTGATCCGGGTGATGAATCCTATTCAGGGGAACACACTGGACCTTGTCCAGCTGGAACAGAATGAGGCAGCTTTTAGGTAAGGAGTCCAGGACAATCCAGGGTTTGGTAGGTGGCAACCAGGAGTTCTTTCGGTTTGACTAATTCCTGTCTCTTCTTAATCTGTTTGCAGCGTGGCTGTCTGCAGGTTCTCCAACACTGGTGAAGACTGGTATGTGCTGGTAGGCGTGGCCAAGGACCTGATACTGAACCCCCGCTCTGTGGCAGGGGGCTTTGTCTATACTTACAAGCTTGTGAACAATGGGGAAAAACTAGAGTTCTTGCACAAGGTAGGAAGCAGCCCGTGATTCTCCTGGACCTTAGATCCTACTGCGTTCTCTCACTTTTCCCGAACTTATGAGTCAGATCCTTTGGGGACCCGCTTGTTAATTCTAATCCATTTCTTGGCAGCACATGGGAACTGCTGGGACCATCATTGTTTGTTGGTGCACCAGTGCCTAACTCCCAACAGGAAGCCTGGGTTCCAACCCCCGACAATGGGGAGATAGAAGCAAACTGAATCAGTCCCTTGTTTACTATCTTACTAAGCAGGCAGCAGTTTGTGACCAAAATTCAACAATTAAAGAATTATGATCTCTGGGAAGTTATTGTTTAATTGGGACAGAGTTTCAGTTTGGCAAGATGGAAAAAGTGCTGGTGATGATGGTTACACAGCAGTGTGAATGTACTTAATGCCATAGAACTGTTATACTTTAGATGCGATAAAATATAAATAAAACTTAATTAAAATAGTATTTTGGGGGGGTAGTGGTACTGGGGATTGAACTCAGAGCATTCTACCTCTGAGCTATACCCCCAGCCCTATTTTATTTTTATTTTTGAAACAGAGTCTCTCTCTAGGTTGATGAGAGTCTCACTACTTGCTGAAGCTGTCCTCAAATCTGGGATCTTTCTGTCTAAATCTCCCAAGTACTGGAATTACAGGCATTCACCACCATGCCCAGTCTAAAAAATTATTTTAAGAGTAATTTAGCCGTGTGTAATGGTACATGCCTATAATCCCAGTACTTTGGAGGCTGAAACAGGAGGATCGCAGGTTCAATGCCAGCCTCAGCAACTTAGCGAGATCCTGTTTCAAATTTAAAAGGTCTGGGGTGTAGCTCAGAGGTAGAACACCCCCTGGGTTCAATCCCCATTATCAAAAAAGAATAACATATTCTCTTCTCTATACTGGCGGCATATGAATCTGACTCCTCAGCGCTACCATGAGGGAGTGTCCTTCAGGAAATTTCTTCACAGACCTTCCTTTGTGTTGTGCTGCCTGTCTCGACCTTTACAGCCGAGCTGTGGCTTTTCACTGGCATTCCTTTCCTACCCCTTCACAAACCTCAGCCACTTCTTAGATGTTGAGGCTTCACTGTTACTTCATGTTGTCAGTTAAACCTAGCACGGGCTGTGGGCAGCCTTGATCAGGCACCAGAAAGTCTTCTCCCTGCATCATTAATCCACTTAGCAGGTGAAATGCATTCTGTCAGACCTGTTTACCCAAAGACGCTGTTTCACGTGAGCTGCTGCCTGTGCGGTGTATTTCTCTGATGAGAAGTAGGTCACTTGCTGTCTGTCTTCCTGACAGGTATCTGCAGAGGCATGCAGTTCTGGGTCGAGGGGTGGGACTAACTGGTTGTATGTTCTGATAACTGCATGACCTGCTTTTCCTCTCAACAGACTCCAGTGGAAGAGGTCCCTGCTGCTATTGCCCCATTTCAGGGGAGGGTGTTGATTGGCGTGGGGAAGCTTTTGCGAGTCTATGACTTGGGGAAGAAGAAGTTACTCCGAAAGTGTGAGAATAAGGTAAATACATTGGTGTGGAAGCTACGATCTAGCTCATAGATTCCTAGCGTCGGTGATTAACTTGGGGTTAACTTGAAATCATTGAGGGGGGTTCAGGAGTAGCCTCGGGTGCAGTTGGAAGGGGGCGCATTAAGTAAAAATAAAGTGGTGGTAGAAGCACCAGGAGCATGCTGAATAACTTTTTCTGAAAAGGGATGGTAAGCCACTAAGTGGGAATTTAGGATAATGAGGTGGGGTGGCATTGGTGGGATAGTGCAAAATGATTCTTAAAAGTCATGTGACTTTAGCCGGGCGTGGTGGTGCACACTTTTTTTTTTTTTTTTTTTTTTTTTTTTGTGGTACCAGGGATTGAATGCGGGGGCGTTCTACCTCTGCGCTACGCCCCTGGCCCTATTTTTTATACTTTATTTTGAAACCGGGTCTCACAAAGTTGCGGAGGGCCTCACTAAGGAGACAGAGAGAGACAGAGAGCTGAGGCTGGTCGCGAACCCAGATCCTCCAGTCTCCACCTCCCAAAGTATTGGGATTACAAGCATGCGCCACCACGCCCGGCGTGGTGCACGCTTTTAATCCCAGTACTTAGGAGGCTGAGACCGGAGGATCACAGGTTCGTGGCTAGCCTCAGCAACTCAGTGTGGCTCTCAGCAACTTAGTGAGACCCTGTTTCAAAATAAAGAATAAAAAAATAGGGCTAGAGGTATAGCTCGGAGGTAGAGTGCCTCTGGATTCAATCCCCAGTACCGCAAACAAACAAAAAAAATCCTTTGACTTTATTACCATGTTCTATTTCCCCAATTCAGCTTCAGAATTAGGCCCTTCAATCTTAAGGATGGGGGTGGATGATCTCATTTCTTGGCTTATTGAAACCAAGAACCAGCTTGCTTTTTTTTTCCTTTTTTCTTTTTTCTAATGGTATTGGAGGCTGAACGCAGGGGCATTCTCTGTACAACACCCCCAGCCCTTTTTATTTTTTATTTTTTTGTGTGTGGTACTGGGATTGAACCCAGGAGCACTCTACCTCTGAGCTACACCCCCAGCCCTGTCTTATTTTTATTTTTGAAACAGGGTCTCACTATCTTGAGACTTTCACTACTTGCTGAGGCTGTCCTTAAACCTGCGATCCTTCTGTCTCAGCCTCCCAAGTACTGGGATTACAGGCGTGCGCCACCATGCCCAGCTTTATTTTTTATTTAGAAACAGGATCTCGCTAGGTTGATGGGATTCTCACTACTTGCTGAGGCTGTCCTCGAACCTGCCATCCTCCTGTCTCAGCTTCCCAAGTACTGGGATTACAGGCATGCACCACCACACTCACAAGAACCAGATTTTTATCCTGCTTGCTTTTGTAAATAACTTATAATTTAAAAAAAAAAAGCTTTTTTCTCTACCTCTAGGCATTTATTGCTGACCACTGTTCTTTGATGTATGTTATTTTACAAACCCTGTGTGTGTTGTAGTCAGGGAAAGCAAGATTTTCTGTGGGTTCTGAATTCTAGGATTACACCCATTGCTGTCCTTGTTTTTCCCCAGCATATTGCCAATTATATATCTGGGATCCAGACGATTGGACACAGGGTAATTGTGTCTGATGTCCAAGAAAGTTTCATCTGGGTTCGCTACAAGCGTAATGAGAACCAGCTCATCATCTTTGCCGATGACACCTACCCCCGATGGGTCACTACAGCTAGCCTCCTCGACTATGATACTGTGGCTGGGGCAGACAAGTTTGGTAACATTTGTGTGGTGAGTTGTTATTTCCTTGGGCTATAGTGATGTGTAAGAAAGCTAGCTCAGTTTGTTGTGTTCATAGAACCAAGGAGCCAGGATTATCATCCTCTCAAATATGAGAAGTAAAAAATGGGTATAAATTCAGTTATACTAAGGCTAACTCATCCCCAAAACTCTTTGTGTTCTTCGTGCCAGTTTTTTGATCCCTCTGTCCACCACCCTGGGTTCACCCACCTCCTCTCCATAGAACATGATTTAATAATAATGGGTTTAGTTTGATATATGGTTGATACTTATTTTTACCTTTTACTAGCATCTCAGCTTATCCTTTTAAGCCCAGTCTGACTTCTCTTGTCTCTGTTCTCTGGTCTGTTTTTGCTCTTTGTTGTGCTTGCCTGTGGCTTGGTTCTTGTGGGTTTCTCACTCCTCAGACACAGCTTCCCAGAGAGCTGCAGGGGGATTTAGCCTCAGGGCCTCTGTCTGCATAATGCCCCTAGGCTTGCCTGCAAGGACCTGGGCCAAACGTATTACTGTTGACCCAGGTGAACAGGTGCAAGACCCATCCCTGTGATTTGTGTCATTTCCTTGCAGGTAAGGCTCCCACCTAACACCAACGATGAAGTAGATGAAGATCCCACCGGAAACAAAGCCCTGTGGGACCGGGGCTTGCTCAACGGAGCCTCACAGAAGGTAAGATGTGGAAAGAGCCCAAGGGAAAGGAGCACTCACAGAAGAAAGAGCTGGAGTGGATTATCCATGGTGCACATGACTGCCGAGTGCTGTGTCTTACACGTTCCTTTCTGCTTGCAAATCCCCAAGCTGACGACAATCTGTAAAGCATGGGTACTGGGTTTGTCTTTTTATGAGTGTAAAATAGAAATTTTTCTGAGATGTTCTATCAATCAGTATAAAAATCTCTTTGGTGGAGAGGAGTGACATCCTTGGAAAATACGGTCATAAGGTTCATTCCCAGTACTAACCGGCTCTTCTCTGGGTTCTGGACTTTGCTTATCTCCTATAGATGTATACTTGTTTCATAGAACATCTCTGGACTTTTAAAAGTAGGTCTCTTTGGAGAGCAAACCTAATGATAGCTGTTGCTTGTAATTTTTTGCACTTTCCTTTTTTTTTTGTGGTACTGGGGATTAAACCCACAGGATTCTACCTCCTAGCTATACCCCCAGCCCTATTTTTTATTCTTTATTTTGAAACAGGGTCTCACTAAGTTGCAGAGGCCTCACTAAGTAGCTGAGGCTGGCCACGAACCCAGATCCTCCGGTCTCAGCCTCCCAAGTACTGGAATTACAAGCATGCACCACCATGCCCGGCTCTGTGGTTTCCTTTTTAAAAATTGTTTATTTAGTGGTAGCCAGGTGTGGTGGCTCATGCTCGTAATCCCAGTACTTGGGAGGCCGAGACAGGAGATCGCAGGTTCAAAGCCAACCTCAGCAACTTAGGCTCTCGGCAACCTAGCAAGACCCTGTTTCCAAATAAGAAATAAAATAGGTCTGGGGGTATAGCCTAGAGGTACAAGGCCCTGGGTTCCATCCCCAGTACCACCAAAAAAAAATTATTTTGTGGTGATGGGGATTGAACCTAGGGCCTTATACATGCTAAAGCAAGTGCTTTATCACTGAGCTATACCCCCAGCCCTCCTTTGTGTGTATGTCATGGGGAGGATACTAGGGATTGAATCCAGAGGCATTCTACCATTGAGCTACACCCCCAGCCCTTTTTAGGTTTGTTTGTTTGTTTTTTAAAGAGTCTCACTAAGTTGCTGAGGCTGGCCTCGAATTTGCAGCCCTCCTGTCTCAGCCTCCCAAGTACTGTCCTAGTTATAGGCATGCACCTTTTCTTTTTTTAAAATTGCAAACTTGGTAATAACAAAAAAAAATTTTAGGTAATTGTTTATCAGAAATTACTTAACCTCATCATATTTTTGAGGCATTAACCTTTAAGTAAATGATGAAAGAATTTAAAAGCTTTGTTAGATTTCAGTAATTTGGGGGGTTTGTTTATTTTGAGTTTTTTTTTTGGTACTGGGGATTGAACCCAGAGACATTCTATTTCTGTGATACACCGCCAGCCCTGTTTTATTTTTTATTTTGAAACAGGGTCTCACTAGCTTTCTGAGGCTGGCCTTGAACCTGTGATCCTCCTGTCTCAGCCTCCCACCTACTAGAATCACAGGCATGTGCCTCTGTGCCTGCTAATTTTTGTATTTTAAAAGAGAGTGACATATGCTGGGAAGTGGGGGTGGGGCACTGCTTGCTCTTGGGAATCCAGAACAGGCTCTGGAAGGCACACATGGTTACTAGTCTGTTTTCATCTTGCAGGCAGAGGTGATCATGAACTACCACGTTGGGGAGACAGTGCTGTCGTTACAGAAGACCACGCTTATACCTGGAGGCTCAGAATCACTTGTCTATACCACCTTGTCAGGAGGAATTGGCATCCTTGTCCCATTTACATCCCATGAGGTGAGACGCCTCCGTGTGGCTCAGGCCTTGGTCTTTCTAAGGTTGTTTCTTGGTGCTATATCTGTCTAAGAGGGCAAGTCCATTTGTTCTTACTTGTAATTAGGAGAATTCAAGAAATTGTATAAGGTTTCAGTTAAAAGTGCCTGGGGAATCTGAAGTTTTTTTCTTCTGAGGAAAGCCGTTCATTTTATTCCTTACTAGTATGGGTAAAGGGTTATTCTGAGCCCAAGGCCCTAGAACAGAGCTCCACAGACTAGAATTGAATGTATGATGCCCACCAGGGCGCTCCTTGCCTCCTGGAAGCAATTCTGGAATTGATTATGACTGGTTTGTGTCATTCCAGCCAAGCAATCTGGAATCAGGACTCTGACCTTAAAGGCCACTCTTACCAAATGACATTCTCTCTTGTACTACAAATACAATGAGGTCTCTTGGGTTTTAGCTATCCTGTCAGAGCAGAAAAACCTGTGACCATTGGAAGAGTGATTAGATATTTGTTTGTGTGGTTAAAAATCAATGGCATGCCTGTTCATTGTGCTTCTGGAAATCATAGACTAGTAGTTGAACTCACTTTTTTCCTTAGTGATGGATTCTTTGTTTCTTCCACCAGGACCATGACTTCTTCCAACATGTGGAAATGCATCTGAGGTCCGAGCACCCCCCTCTCTGTGGGCGGGACCACCTTAGCTTTCGTTCCTATTACTTCCCTGTTAAGGTAGGTTGAGGGAATCTGGATTCAAAAGAGTATTCCTCAGCCCATTCACCCAGTCTTCTCTGGGCCTCCATTTCTTAAAAATTAGAACAGTCTGCTGGGTGTGGTGGTGTACGCTTGTAATCCCAGTACTTGAGAGGCTGAGACAGGAGGATCGCAGGTTTGCGGCCAGCCTTAGCAACCTAGAGAGGCCCTCCACAACTTAGTGAGACTCTGTTTCAAAATAAAATAAAGCTGGGGATGTGGCTCAGAAGTAGAATGCTCCTGGGTTCAATCCCCAGTACCACAAAAAGAAAAATCAGAACCGTCCTAGCCAGGCATGATGGTACACGCCTATAATCTCCATACTTGGGAGGCTGAGATGGGAGGATTGCAGGTTTGAGACCAGCTTTAGCAACTTAGCAAAACCCTGTTTCAGAAGGGGCAAGGGGGTTGGAGTGTAGCTCAGAGGTCGAGTGCCCCTGAATGGAGGAGCAGTGAGGGTGTGGATTGATGGAGGCAGCGATGAGGGTGCCTGGTTAGTGATGTTCTGAGTCCTCTCCCCACGCAGCTGACCATCGCCAGAGAAAAGGCTGTGCTGGGTTTTGCCAATCTCAAGGTCAACTTAGAGTATGTTTCTGGCTCTTCAAGTGGGTTGTGGATTTCTGGGGGAGAGCAACAAGCTTTCTATGTTGCTGCTGCCTGAGCAAATGCCTTTTTCTTTGCGCATCTAACCTTTTTCTTCCTCTGACTCCTCCATGTCTTAGAATGTGATCGACGGAGACCTCTGTGAGCAATTCAACTCAATGGAGCCCAATAAGCAAAAGAACGTGTCTGAAGAACTGGACCGAACCCCACCTGAGGTGTCCAAGAAGCTCGAGGATATCCGGACCCGTTACGCTTTCTGAGCCCTGCTGTTCCTGTGGGCTTGCCAGATCCTGTGTTTTGTTTCCCCCGCTACTGTCACCACCACCTGGCTTCTGCTGCGTGGCAGGAGAACGGTGACTGGATCATTAAGACTGTAATATTCACGTCAATAGCTCTTCCCCTGAACTTCCCATGGAATGACTGGTCCCCCTGAAATTGGCATAGAGATTTGCTCACTTCTCCCTGCCCAGTACTTACTACACCACCCGGGGCTCCAGGGTGGAATGTGATGCTCCCTCTTCTGAAGCCATCCTTGCACTGGTATTTCTGACGTTCTTGACTACTTTTGTATACACCCTTAATTTTTAACTGGTTTTCCTGTAAATACAGTTTTGTATAATGTTACTTTGTGGGAGGCAAATTAAGGTGGGGCCAGCTTGGATGTAGTATGACTCCTGAGTTCTGCCACTCTGGAACCTACCCAGAAATGCAAGCCTAGTTTTTAAGGTGGCTGGTGTCAGTGTCTTTTTCTGGGTATGAGAATTCATAGTGGGGGATTTGAACCTGAGTTGTTGCAAGAACTGGGTCTTCTGCTTTCTTCTAGCTGCCTTAGACTTCTGGCACCCTGGAGCCTCCTTCTGCAGGTTCTGTGGTGGTTTCTTTGGCTTTTCCTGGTCCTTGGCTGTGCAGATGAGACTTGGGCTCCCTAACCATGTGGCTGTCCACCCCCTCTTCCCACTGTTCCCTAGTAGACCTGGGTTTTGGAATGGGAGCTCCCAGCTGAGCAATCTCATTTAATGATGCTCCCCCTTCACTTCCAAGGCTCCTGAGAAGATCCTTGGCCCTGTGGCTCCTAGGAGGGATCAGTGAGTACAGACAGCCAAATACTAGCCATCCTTTGAGAGCAGTCAGTGTATATAGGCCCTGTTGAAAGGCATGTGGGTAACAGGTGGGGCTGTGTTTACAGTACACATCTTGTGCGGGTTCCACAGGCCTCGGGGATACGGAAAGCATTGAGAGCCCATCGGCCGGAAGTGACCCAGTTTTAGAAATGTTCCAGCCCACGCTTGGAAATTCCTTTTCCTTCCCAGCTGTGTGGGAAGCCCTAATCTTTCAGGCAACCTCTTTAGTGCATTGAACCCAGAGAAACCCAAACTCACTGCTGTTCTTAGAACTTCATGAAGTTTAATCTGCAGTAGCTCAGCCACTTAAATTGAGCAGATTCTCTGTAGGAATAGGTGATTGGACATAGCCATTGATTGAGCAGCCTTCTGTCCAGCAGAGAGGCTTCCTGTTGCCATCCTCAGGAACTAAGTATCTCTAATCATGACTTGCTTTTGGATCAGTCAGTAGAGACCTAGGTTTTGCCAGGAACTGAGTCCCTAAATAACATGTTTTTTTCTCGCTTAGCTCATGGATTTGCAGATAGTACTTCTGAATTGCATTTGGGAAACCTAATTTCAGGGTTCATTTTTTCCTATGGCCCTGAATCCATTCCATCAAATAGATGTCTGAGGCACTCTGCGTAGATAGTTGAGCAGTGGCTCCTTGTGTCCAGCTTCCTTCTTAACTCGAGTGTGATAGATAGCAGTCTTCTGGCAGTAATGGGAATTATATAGGGAGGACTTTTTTTTTTTTTTTTTTTTTTTTTTTGCAGTACCGGGGATTGAACCCAGGGGCATTTTACCTCCGAACTACACCCCCGGCCCTATTTTTTATTCTTTATTTTGAAACCAGGCCTCACGAAGTTGCGGAGGGCCTCACTAAGTAGCTGAGGCTGGCCGCGAACCCGGATCCTCCGGTCTCCGCCTCCCAAGTACTGGGATTACAAGTGTGTACCACCACGCCCGGCCAGAGAGGACTTTGTATAGAATCAGGAATCATCACCGAGCTTTCTGTGCAATCTGTCCATCTTCTCTGCCAGGGGAAGGGCTCTGATGAGTGAAATTTCTGGAGTGCCAGCACACGGAATCAGGCTTGAACATGCTGAGAATTTTCGTTGTGTTCATAGCTGCTACCTCGCGACCTACAAAGGATGTTTAGCAAATATTTAGCTATTGGATGAGGCAGAATACAAGTCCCATCTGTGTGGTTGTTCAGGGGACCTAATTGGCTCCTTTGGTTTGATTGAGCAACCAGGTAAATAGGGAGCTGTCTCCAGCCTTGCAAAAACCCATCAGAGGCTGCCGGGGAACTTGGAAAGAGTCATGTGGAGACAGTGAGGGCTCTGCGCTCCGTTATGGGTCTGCTCCCATCCTGCCCCTCTGTTCATGCCCTGTGACTTGGATCTAAGAGAGGACCGAAATGATTTCAGCTGCCTCAGCTTTCCCCAGACCTCATGGGCAGAGGTTCTGCAGATGTTGTTTCCTTCTGAAAATTTCTTGCCAAGAATAGCATTCCGTATGGGGAGGGGGTTGAAGATGTACTGTGGCTGGAATGTTGCTTTTCTTGGTTGGCTTTAAGTGTATTGCCGCAGCAAGACAGCTGTCAGGGCTGGGAAAAGCACTCCGGGTTCGCTGTCTCACGGAGAGAGTGCTGGGCTCCAGGATGTGGGCTGCTCATGATCGCAGCCTTTCTCAAGCTCTCCGGAGGGAGCCAGAAATGCTAAGTCATTCTTCTGGTGGGAGCAACCTAGCTTGCAAATTTCTTTTAACTCCTAAATTCTGGGGTTTTGTTTATTTTTTTGGTACTCGGGTTTGAACCCAGGGCCTCCATGCTAGATAAGCACTCTGCCACTGAGCTACACATGTACCTCAGCCTTTTTTAATTTTGTTTTTTGTGGTACTGGGGATTGAACCCAGGGGCATTCTACCTGTAAGCTATACCCCCAGTCCATTTTATTTTTTGTTTTGAAATAGGGTCTCACTAGGTTGTTGAGAGCCTCATTACATTGCTGAGGCTGTCCTTGAACATTCAGTCCTCCTGTCAGCCTCCCAAGTGACTGAGATCATAGTTAATACCCACTGCACTCATCCTAAATTGTTTTCTATTCAAAGTAGAAGTGCCACGTGTTTCATGAGTCATCTATTTTCTTTCTTTTTTTTTTTGCGGTACCGGGGATTGAACCCAGGGGCGTTCTACCTCCGCGCTACACCCCCGGCCCTATTTTTTATACTTTATTTTGAAACCGGGTCTCACGAAGTTGCGGAGGGCCTCACTAAGGAGAGAGAGAGAGAGAGAGCTGAGGCTGGCCACGAACCCAGATCCTCCGGTCTCCGCCTCCCAAAGTACTAGGATTACAAGCGTGCGCCACCACGCCCGGCGAGAGTCATCTATTTTCTCATCTGCATATGTAGTACTGTATGTGAGCCGGGTGTGGTGGCGCACGCTTGTAATTCAGTACTTGGGAGGCTGACACCGGAGGATCCAGGTTCGCGGCCAGCCTCAGCTAAAGTGAGGCCCTCCACAACTTAGTGAGACCCTGTTTCAAAATAAAGAACAAAGAAATAGGGCTGGGGGTATAGCTTGGAGGTAAAATGAAAACTGTATGTGCATATTTTAAGTTTATTACACTCGAAATTAATTCCCAAGGGTTAACTATATCCAGAGCTCAGAAGAAATCTCTCCTGCTGAAATCAAAGCTTGTCCAAAAAATAACGTGAGGGGAACAGATGGCTCACTCTGGGGCACATGCTAGGGACTTGTTAAACACCTGCCTGGCTGTGGTTGACTTACATTTGGAGACCTGAGAGCCCAATATGCAGGGCTCACAGGATGCTCGGGTGAACTGGAATCGTGTACAGAGGACACTCACAGCATCCCTGTCACTAGTCCAAACCAGCACAGGTGAAGATCAGTTTCTTGAGAAGCTTGGAGCACCACCATCGGGAGTCTGCTAGTCACTAGAAGACAGTATTTCCTGAGCACCTACTCTGCCCTTCCCAGGTCTGCTCTGTACCCAGAGGTTGAGAATGTTGATAACCTGGCAGTCTCTGCGCCTGTGATGATGGTGAGCGGAGTCAGCTGAAGCACACTCATGACTGACTTCCTCTGATTGCACAGGCATAGCCTGGGGACTTAAGGGAAAAACAAAGGTTCCCAAGTCTAACAAATGAGTTGTTAGGAGTGGCAGCACACACCTGGAATCCCTGCTACTCAGGACACTGAGGCAGTAGCATCATATGTTCCAGTTTAACCTAGATAATTTAGCAAGAACCTGTCTTAAAAAGGGGAGTTTGCGAGCCAGGTGTAGTGGCCCAAGTTTGTAATCCCAGTACTTGGGAGGCTGAGAGGAGTATTGCAGGTTCACAGACAGCCTCAGTAAGTAGTGAGACCTAGCAAGACCCTGTTTCCAAATAAAAATAAAAAGGGCTGAGGGTGTAGCTGAGAGATAGAATGTCCCTCAATCCCAGTACCACAGAAGGAGGGGGGCTGTGGATGTAGCTCATGAATGAGGTCCTCCTGGGTTCAATCCCCAGTACCCTCCCCAAAAAAACCCACAAAGGTGGGGTGTGCGGCCAAGGGTTAGGGTGGGAGATGGTAGGTAACCTATAGTAGCGACTCTTACCCCAGCTGGACAGTAAACTCATCTCTGTGTGTCAGAACAGATTCCTGGTCTCTGCTCAAGAATCCCGTGATGCCTGGACTTCTGAATATTTCTTAATCTTGTATAAATGATCAGACCTGGGAACATTTCTGCCTGTTCAAAATGAAAAAACAAAAGTGAGCCAGGCATGGTGGTGCACACTTGTAATCCCAGCACTTGGGAGGCTGAGACCGGAGGATCCGGATTCGTGGCCAGCCTCAGCTACTTAGGCCCTCCGCAACTTAGTGAGATCCTGTTTCAAAATAAAGAATAAAAAAATAGGACTGGGTGTGTAGCTGGGAGGTAGAATGGCCCTGGGTTCAATCCCTAGTATAGCAAAAACAAAGCAAAAGTATCAAAGGAAACTTAAGTTTGGAGCTTCCAGTTGTGGGAAAGACTGGGAGAGCCCACCTAGAAGTAGAGGAAAGGCCAGTGCAGCCCAGCGTTCCCAGCCCACCACATAGCCAACTGCTCTGTCACTGCCCAGCCTGGTTTTGGAATCCCAGAGGCAAGTCTGCATCAGTTCCCAGCATCCTGCCTGCCTGCCAGAGCCTGGTCTTCAGATTTGCAATCCACAGACCCACCCAGCAGAACTTTGCCGCTTCTCTTGACTGTAAACAAAATCTTGGAATGAAAGGAGAGTTGCTCTAGCTACTCAGGAGGCTAAGGCAGGAGGGTCACAAGTTCGAGGCCAGCCTGGGCAATTTAGCAAGACCCTATCTCAAAAAATAGAAAGGAGCCGGGCGTGGTGGTGCACACTCGTAATCCCAATACTTGGGAGGCTTAGACCGGCGGGTCGCAGGTTCACGGCTAGCCTCAGCTACTTAGTGAGGCCCTCCACAACTTAGTGAGACTCTGTTTCAAAATAAAAGAATAAAAAATAGGGCTGGGGGTATAGCTCAGAGGTAGAATGCCCCTGGGTTCAATCCCCAGTACCGCATAAATAAATAAATAAGGGCCAAGGATGTGGCTTAGTGGCAGACAGCTCCCGGTTTCAGTTTCCCCCACCTCTCCCCTGCAAGTGGAAACAAAAAGGGAAATCCGGGTGTGGTAGTGGTAGTGCATGTCTGTATTCCCAGTACTTGGGAGGCTGAGACAGGAGGTTTGCAGATTCAAGGGCAGCCTCAGCAACATAGTGAGACTCTCAGCAACCTAGGGAGACCTTGTTTTAAAACAACAACAAAAAAAGCACTGAGCTGAGAGGTAAAATGCCCCAGGATTCAATCCCCAGTGCCACAAAAAAAGAAAGGAGAGGCCGGGCATGGTGGCACACACCTGTAATCCCAGTACTTGGGAGGCTGAGACAGGAGGATTGCAGGTTTGACGATGACAACCTCAGCAAGTAGTAAGACTCAGCCACCTTAGTGAGACCCCATTTCAAAATAAAGATAAAATAGGGCTGGAGTGTAGCTAGGAGGTAGAATGCCTCTGGGTTCAATCCTCAGTACCACACATTTTTTTTTAATTAAAAAAAAGGAGTTTCACAAACTACTTTTGGGCCATGGGTGTATGTGTGTAAGCTAGTGACATAATAGTCAAGACAAGTATTACTATTTACTGTGGGTTTTTAGGGCCCCGTGCTGCTAGGGGACATGCTGGGACTCTTGCCTTTAAGGAGCTGATGCTATAACAGGAGAACGGCAACTTTGCCACCTAAAGCCATCAGATACAGGAAGCCATCTGCCAGATGCGAAGCGGGGAAGTCCCTGAGAGCGCTGGACTCGAGTCAGATGACCTGGGCTCGCCACCTCTGAGCTCCATCTGGGTTTCCTGTGTGTCAAGCCCCGGAAGCAAGACCGACCTCAGGCTGCGGTAGCAGGAGAATACTGACGGTCCAGGGTCTGAAGGGACATGGCCCTGGAGCCCTGAACTGCTATTCCATATGGAACATTTTGGAAAAAAAAGCCATCATCCCAAGCCAAGAGGCCCAGTGAGGCCCCCTCTCCCAGGAGCTGGCTGGCTGGAGCCTTGGCCGAGCTCCTCAGCCACCGCTGTGGGACGGGGTGGGGATTAGCCGGGACATTCCAGCGTCCTGCGTGGGCATATTGTCCTGCTGCAAGTTCAGGGAATCCAGTTTTCCCCGTCCAATTAAAGCATTTCTTGAACAGCTACCTTCATTGACATTTAGAATAAGGCATGCTTTCATGTTCAGTCCAGCAGCTCCTAGGTGCCGTGGGGTCCTAGATGTTAATAAGGGGCCCATAACAAACCAAGAGCTCTGTGCTCACATTCTAGAAGCGCTGCAAGCTCCCTTCTTGGAAAGTTCGATCCTTTGAACGCAGCCCCTGTACCGACTGTAATGTCCGGTGGTGGAAGAGCTGAGGGATCCCTTGTGGGGAGGGATTTAGCCACCCTTGACTATTCCAAATACTAATAAAACAGGGAGCTTGCTATGAATACTCCTTGGTAGAGGTTATGGCGCTGCCCTCGTAGGGGCCCACAGAGCTCTGCTGGGCAGGGCCACTCAGCCAGTTGCTGTGACCCAGGGAAAGCCAGAGTTCCCATGTCTTTGAGGGTGTGTCTGAGAGCCTCTTCCTCTGTCTCCAGCGACTCCCACGAGGGCTGTGTCTAAGGCTTTGGGGTTA
>PVJS01023866.1:16191-29296 GCA_004027185.1 Glis glis
TTTTTTTTTTTTTTTTTTTTTTTTTTTTTTGCGGTACCGGGAATTGAACCCCGGGGCGTTCTACCTCCGCGCTACACCCCCGGCCCTATTTTTTTATACTTTATTTTGAAACCGGGTCTCACGAAGTTGCGGAGGGCCTCACTAAGTAGAGAGACAGAGACAGGGAGAGAGGGAAAGAGAGAGAGAGAGCTGAGGCTGGCCGCGAACCCGGATCCTCCGGTCTCCACCTCCCAAAGTACTGGGATTACAAGCGTGCGCCACCACGCCCGGCTCAGCCCAGACCCTGTTTCAAAATAAAGAATAAACCGGGTGTGGTGGCGCACGCTTGTAATCCCAGTACTTGGGAGGCGGAGACTGGAGGATCCGGGTTCGTGACCAGCCTCAGCTACTTAGTGAGGCCCTCCGCAACTTTGCGAGACCCGGTTTCAAAATAAAGTATAAAAAATAGGGCCGGGGGTGTAGCTCGGAGGTAGAACCCCCCCTGGGTTCAATCCCTGGTACCGCAAAAAAAAAAAAAAATAGGGCTGGGGGTGTAACTCAGAGGTAGAATGCCCCTGGGTTCCATCCCAAGTACCAAAAAAAAAAAGAAAAAAGAAAGAAAGAATAAAGATATGTCTCCTCCCTGAGCTCAGGTCCCCATCTCTAGACTGGTAGGTAGACTGGGCTATTTCTCTGTCCTCAGCAGAGATGCTATTTATCACAGAGAAACCCTTTCTCTATCTGATGTCTCTACACTCATATTTTCCATCATTACCACCACATCACCAGCTGCACTCTGTTTTGTGATTAGATAAGAAGTTTTTGTCAGGGCCCGTGTGTTCTGGAGAGTGACCCAGGTAGCCTCTTAAAATAGTCCAACCTAGCCGGGCGTGGTGGCGCACGCTTGTAATCCCAGTACTTGGGAGGCTGAGACAGGAGGATCGCAGGTTCATGGTCAGCCTCAGCTACTTAGTGAGGCCCTCCGCAACTTAGTGAGACCCTGTTTCAAAATAAAGAATAAAATAGGGTGGGAGTGTAGCTTGGAGGTAGAATGCCCCTGGGTTCAATCCCCTGTACAATAAAAAAAAAATAAAAAAAAAAGTCCAACCTGCCTAGAAGCCAGGGCTTGGTATTTAGGGACTCCCACCATATTCACCCTCCATCCGACTGTCCCTGTCCCATGACTGATCCCTGGGTTTGAGGCGCCCTCCTCTTCCCCACTCCAAGGCAGGCTGGGGCCACGTGGCCTGCCCCGCCCTTGCAGGCTCCCGCTCCGGAGTCAAGTCGGAGCAGCAGTGGCTTGCACTCCCCACCCTTCTCGTCGGATGGGAAGCCTGGACTGTGGGCTGAGGGACACTGCAGCCGCTCCACCTGGCACCCGCTGCCCGCAGTCCCTAGGCACCTGCTCTTAGACTACCTAGGACCCTGGAGCCCCTTAAAGCCTGCTGCAAGCCTTAGAAGATCGAGTCCTGGCACGTGAGCAGGTAAGAAGCAGTCTGATTTCTCTCACGGGGCCGCTTCCCCGCTCTCCCTGAGACTGGCTCCTCCTCGGTGTTGCTTCTGCTGGACCCATTACAGCAAGAACTCAGCTACATTTGTCAGTCTCAGCCGAGAAGCTCTGAAGTGTGTCTCAGAAATAGTGTGAATTGTCTGCTCTGAACTTCGTTTTTTTTTTAACCTTTGTCTTTACAGCCTTGCAGGAAAAAGCAGATCTACATAACCACAAACAAAACAAGCTCCTTCTCTGCGTTCCTTTCTGAGTTTTGTCAGTTGACAAACACATTCTGAAATGCTTTTCCGGGATTACTGGGGACTACTCCATTGAGTGCTGCTTTAGGTCCTTAGACCTCAGTGTACCATATACATGGATATTACTTGCATGAATTACCTTTTAATTAATGGAATTTAAATTCTTTAAAAGAAAGGGAAAAAGCCAGCCATGGTGGTGCACTCCTGTAATCCCAGTACTTGGGAGGCTGAGACCGGAGGATCACAGGTTCGCGGCCAGCCTCAGCTACTTAGTGAGGCCCTCTGCAACTTAGTGAGACCCTGTTTCAAAATAAAGAATAAAAAATAGGGCTGGGGGTGTAGCCCGGAGGTAGAATGCCCCTGGATTCAGGCCGGGCGTGGTGGCGCACACTTGTAATCCCAGTACTTTGGGAGGCGGAGACCGGAGGATCCGGGTTCGTGGCCAGCCTCAGCTCTCTCTCCCCCCCCCACCGTCTCTCTCTCTCTCTCTACTTAGTGAGGCCCTCCGGAACTTCGTGAGACCTGGTTTCAAAATAAAGTATAAAAAAATAGGGCCGGGGGTGTAGCGCGGAGGTAGAATGCCCCTGGGTTCAATCCCCGGTACCACAAGAAAAAAAAAAAAGAATGCCCCTGGGTTCAATCCCTGGTGCTGCAAAAAAAAAAAAGAAAAGAAAAGAAAAGAAAAGAAAAAAGAAAGGGAAAAGTGGCACAGGGAAGCCTCCTCATTCAGATCATGTTTCTAAAAGAAAAATAAAGTGTTTTGCTTTTACACTTTGCATTTATTATTTTTTCTTTTTTTTTTTTGCGGTACCGGGGATGGAACCCAGCGGCGTTCTACCTCCGAGCTACACCCCCAGCCCTATTTTTTATCCTTTATTTTGAAACCGGGACTCACTAAGTTGCTGAGGGAGGGCCTCACTAAGTGGCTGAGGCTGGCCGAGAACCCGGATCCTCCGGTCTCAGCCTCCCAAGTACTGGGATTACAAGCGTGCGCCACCATGCCTGGCATTTTTTTCTTTTATGGTACTGGAACATTCTACCTCTGAGCTATACCCCTATTTTTTTGTTGTTGTTGTTTATTTTGAAACAGGGTCTCACTAAGTTGCTGAGAACCTTGCTAAATTGCTGAGGCTGGCTTTGAACCTGCAATCCTCCTGTTTCAAGTACTGGGATTACAGGCGTGCACCACCATGCCTGGTTTGAATTTATTTTAAATGCACATAAGCAAACTAACTATAGATGACTTAAGATCCACATGGTTTTCACCATGTTAACAAACCCATCCTTGTCTCTTGACTGTGTAGTTGGATTGCTTCCAGGTGTTTTTGATATTAATAATTCAACTGTTGCAAACAGCTCTATGAATATAACTTTCTTTTGGTCTTTTTAGTTTTGCTCCCCCCCCCCTTCCCTGCAGTTTATTATTCATCCAGAATGAATACTTGGGGCAAAGGGCAAGGACATTTTTGTAGTTCCACTCATGTTACATATGGGATCAGCTCACTCATAAGTATTCCCGGACTAATTTACTAATTTCCGGGACCCTGGTGGTATGATGGGGTGGGCTTGTGTTCGTTCTCTGGGGTTTTTTTAGGAAGGGGGATGGAAGCGTCTAGCAGTGGTTCAGAGCACGGTTTTATGCTGTAGTTGGCTGACTTTGAACTCTTACCTAGTAACTTCATTGTGCCTCAATTAGTTATGTGGAAAATAGAGATTATCCAGGTGTGGTGGCGCACGCTTGTAATCCCAGTACTTGGGAGGCTGAGACAAGAGGATCCTTGTTCGCAGCCAGCCTCAGTTAGTTGTGAGGCCCTCTGTAACTTAGTGAGACCCTGTTTCAAAATAAAGAATAAAAAATAGGGCCGGGGATGTAGCTCAGAGGTAGAATGCTCCTGGGTTCAATCCCCAGTACCGCAAAAAAAAAAAAAGAGATTATAAAATATTTAGGAGCTGGGTGTGGCAGCACACTCCTGTAATCCCAGGATTTGAGAGGCTGAGACTGGAGGATGGCAGGTTTAAGAGCAGCCTCAGCAATTTAGCAAGACCCTGTCTCAGCCAAGCGTGGTGGTGCACAACTATAATCCCAGTACTTGGGAGGCTGAGACAGGAGGATGGAAGATTCAAGGCCAGTCTCAGCAACATAGCAAGAATCTTAGGAACCTAGTGAGGCCCTGTTTCAAAACAAAAAGATAAAAAGGGCTGGAGATGTAGCCCAGAAGTAGAATGCCCCTGGGTTCAATCCCCAGTACCAGCCGGGCGTGGTAGTGCACGCTTGTAATCCTGTACTTGGGAGGCTGAGACAGGAGGATCCAGGTTCGTGGCTAGCCTCAGCTACTTAATGAGGCCCTCTGCAACTTAGTGAGACCCTGTTACAAAAATAAAGAATAAAAAATAGGGCTGGGGGTGTAGCTCGGAGGTAGAATCCCCTGGCTTCAATCCCCAGTACCACAAAAGAAAAAGAAAAAGAAAAATTAGTACCCACCCTCCATACACACAAGACCCTATCTCAAAATAAAATAGGGCTGGGGGTGTAACTTGGAAGTAGAATACCTCTGGGATAAATCCCCAGTACCAAAAAAAAAAAAAAACCTTCTTAGGGATGTGGGAAGGCAGAGATAGTGTGTGAAGCATCTACCACAATGTCTGGTGCTTAAAGCACCCCCAAGCCAGGCGTGGTGGCACATGCCTATAATCTCACTACTTGGGAGACTGAGTATCAAAATAAAAATAAAATAGGGCTGGGGGTGTAGCCAGGATGTAGAATGCCCTGGGGCTCAATTTCAATCCCCAGTACCACAAAAAAAAAAAAAAATAGCCGGGTGTGGTGGCAACACGCTTGTAATCCCAGTACAAGGGAGGCACTCAGCAACTTTAGTGAGACCCTGTTTCAAAATTAAAATATAATAGTGAGACCCTGTTTCCAAATAAGAAATAAAATCAGACTGGCTTGGAGGTAGAATGCCTCTCTGTTCAATCCACAAGACCAAAAAATAAAATAAAATATAAACCTAGCATGGTGGTACATGCCTGTAATCCTAGTATTTGGGAGGCTGAGACAGGGGGATCACAGGTTCGAGGACAGCCTCAGCAAGTAGTGAAACTCTTCAATCCAGCGAGACCCTGTTTCAAAATTAAAAAACAAAGAGCCGGGCGTGGTGGCACACGCTTGTAATCCCAGTACTTGGGAGGCTGAGACTGGAGGATCTGGGTTCACGGCCAGCCTCAGCTACTTAGTGAGGCCCTCCGCAACTTAGTGAGACCCTGTTTCAAAGTAAAGAATAAAATATAGGACTGGGGTGTAGCTCAGAGGTAGAATGCCCCTGGGTTTTACAGGGATTACAGGGGCACCACCTCACCCGGCTATGTGGGGATTTAAGCAGGCTGTGCAATCTTGTGTTGGCAGCTCCTGAAGGGGGGGCAGTGTTGGGGCCTGGTGTGCTCCCAGCCTTCTACCCCATCTCAGGGGCTTTAGTGGCACCCAAAATAATCAAATGCAGACAACGGGATCTTCAGGATAGGTCTGATGCAGGAAAGCCTGGCCTGGAGCTGGGGACCCTGGCTTCTGGGGTTCTAGGGTTCTGATCCCAGCGCCACCCCCAGAGCACGTGGATCTCTTCTGTGACCTCAGACGAGGACTCAGGACAATTAAGCTTCTCATAGTACTTTCCTCCTGGGGTTGGTAGAATGTCTCTGGAGGCTGCAGCTGCCCCACTCCCACCCTCTGCCCCTTCCCCTGAGATGATACTGTCCTGTGGCCTGGCGTGCCCCAGCCTTGGAAGAGACATCTTGTCGGAAGTGGGCAGTCTGGCTCTTGGAGCCTGAGACAGGCTCTGTGGAGATCTGAGCACTGTGGGCTCCAGGCCTGGGGCAATCCCAGGGGGTTCTGGGCTCTGCCTGTCATGGTGCTTGTGTGTGAGAGCCATGGTTCCACAGTTGTGGGGTGGTGTCTCCTGGGACTTGGGCTGCAGTCGGCCTGGGAACCCACCTCCCAAGCTTCCCAGGGGCAGCGGGGCAACCTCGGTCCGTGCATTGCAGCCTGGAGAATCAGCCCGGCAGCCTCTTGGGTCTTCAGGTCAGGGGTGTGAAAGGGTTGGGACTTGGCTACAGTTAGGAGGATTTAGGTGATGAGTTTGAAAAATTAGGGATGTGGACTTGGCAGCTTTTAGGAGAGCTCAAGCCCCTGCTCCAAACCTTTCTGGGCTGCCCTCACCTCTCACAGCCTGAGAAAGCCCACACTCCAGCCCAGGACTACACCACCAGCACCCAGCCCCACTTCTGGCTCCATCAACCACATGTCTGTCTTTCTTTCTTCCTGTGTGTGTGTGTGTGTGTGTGTGTGTGTGTGTGTGTGGTACTCGGAATTGAACCCAGGGTGCTTTACCTCTGAGCTACACCCCCAGACCTTTTTATTTTTTCTTTTGAGATAGGGTCTCACTAAACTGCTCAGGCACTGGGCGTGGTGACACATGCTTGTAATCCCAGTACTTGGGAGGCTGAAACAGAAGGATCGCAGGCTCGTGGTCAACCTCAGCAACTTAGTGAGGCCCTCTGCAACTTAGGGAGACCTTATTTCAAAACAAAAAAATAAAATTGGTCTGGGGATATAGCTCAGAGGTAGAATGCCCATGGGTTCAGTCCCCAGTACCACAAAAACAAACAAACAAACAAACAAACAAACAAACAAACAAACAAACAAACTGCCTAGGCTGGCCTTGAACTTGCGATCCTCCTGCCTCAGCCTCCCAAGTACTGCTTCTTAATGATCCCTTCCTACTAGCATACCAGCCTTCCCTCTTTCCCAAGAGCCAGTGCTGTCCTCCTTCCTTGTCCTCCTACTTTCTCATGTCATTAAAATCTCTTTGGAAGCATTTCTTTACCATCGTATTTTGAGCGTATAGTTCAGTAGTGTTAAATATATGCGTGCTGTTGAGCAATGAGTCTTGCAAAACTGAACCTCTGTACCCACTAGCTAAGCCCCATCTCCTCTCCTCAGCCCCTGGCCCTTGGTAGAAACTATCTTTCTAAGCTTTGCGCAGTGGCAGTATCGTAGCCAATGAGGTTTATCCGAGGCGCGATTATTGCTGATTGAAAACCTTTCCCAATACCCCACTGTGACGACTTGCAATATAGTCAGTATTGGCAATTTTTGACAGTCTCTATGGAGATTGAATAAAAAAAAAAGAAACTACCTTTCTACCTTCACTCTGGATGATTTTGACTACTTTAGATTCTTCATTAAGTGGAACCATACAGTCTTTTTTGGGGGGGAGTACTAGGGATTGAACCCAGGGGCATTCTCTCTCTGAGCTACACCCCTAGCCCTTGTTGTTTTTTTTACTTTGAGACAGGGTCTCGCTCAGTTGCCCAGGCTGGCCTCCAACTTGCTGTCCTCCTGGTTCAGCCTTCCAGGTCACTGGGATTATAAGCATTTGTGGGATTACAAGCGTTTTTCCACATGCCCAGCTCATACGGTCTTTTTATGACTGGCTTCTTTCACTTAGCGGAGTGTCTTCAAGGTTCATCCACACTGTAGCATGTGACAGTATTTCCTTCCTTTTTAAGGCTGCATAACATTCCATTACGTACATACACACCATATTTTGCTTATCCATTCATCTGACAGTCACTTACTGAAGTTGCTTTCCTATTGTGAGTAATGCTTCTACAAACACGGGTGTACAAGTATCCCTGCAAGCCTCTGCTTTCAATTCTTCTCAGTATATACCCCAAAGTGGAATTGCTGGATCATGTGGTAATTCTCTTTTTAATTTTAATTTAACTTAAATTTTTTTTGTGTGCGTGTGCTGGAGATTGAACCCAGGGACATTCTACCTCTGAGCCACACACCCAGCCCTTTTTATTTGGAAACAGGGTCTCACTAAGTTGCTGAGGCTGGCCTCAAACCTGTGATACTCCTGTCTCAGCCCCCGAGTACTGGGATTACAGGCATGCGCCACTTTGCCTGGCTGAAGCGGGTCTCTTAATCTCAAGGCTCAGCCAGTTCCTCCAGTGGGGAGGGCAGAGTGTCACGGGACAGATGTGGGACAGGGATGGACAGTGTGGGAGCAGGCAGTGGTGACGGGCACCTTGAGAGCCCACCCTTCAGCCTGGCACTGTGTCGCTGGTGCTCACTCAATGCTCACAGCACCCTGCAAGTTTCCATTTGGTCTCCCCTGTTTTACAGACGAAGTCCCCTAGTTTGCCCAGTGTCACGTAAGGTGGAAGGTGACAGTGTTAGGATGTGGGTCCGGAAGGGATGTGCCGGGTCTGCCTCTAGCTGCCTCGTTGCTTAGATCACCCTAGAGGACTCCCTGCTCTCCCACCAGATAATCTAAGATCCATCTGCAGTTGCTGGCCTATCTAGTGACTGACCAGCCCCGAGGCCTAAGAGGGAAGCCTGTAATCCCAGTACTTGGGAGGCTGAGGCAGGAGGATCGCAGGTTCATGGCCAGCCTCAGCTACTTAGTGAGGTCCTCCGCAACTTAGTAAGACTCTGTTTCAAAATAAAGAATAAAAAGTAGGGCTGGGGGTATAGCTTGGAGGTAGAATGCCCCTGGGTTCAATCCCCAGTACTGCAAAAATAAATAAATAAATAAATAAAAATAGAAAGGGCTGGAGGTGTCTTTTGGAGGTAGAACACTCCTGGGTTCCCTAGTACTATACACACACACACACAAAAAAAAAAAATTCATAGAAACAGAAAGTGAAATGGTGGTTGTCGGGGGCTGGAGGGGGAGGATGGGCATGGAGTTTCAGTTTTGCAAGGTGAAAAAGCTCTGAAGTTGGATGGTGGCGATTGTTGCACAACAGTATGAGTGTATTCTATGCCAGTGAACTGCAAATGGAAAAATGTTCAAGATGGGAGTTTTTTTTTTTTAATTACAGTAAAAGTTTCCTCACGGGGATTCTGTGGGGATTGGGCAAGGCAGAGTGTGTGAACTATTATTAGCACCCTGTCTGTGGAAATCCAAGGCTTCATGTTCCCAAGCGGGCGTTGCTGAAGGGACAGAACACCCGGGCAGGGGTGTCTGTGTCCCGGCGGGGAGGCGGAGGCGGTTCAGGTTGGCTTCCTCGGGGAGCGGCTGGGGCCCTGCTCAGGAGACTCCTAGCGTTTGTGGAATGGATGATTTCCACACATTGGAAAGTCCCTGGCAGAAAGTCCCTGCTTCCTCTCAGGGACAATTTAAGGGGTGGAGATTTTGGCTCAGCCAAGAGAACTTGGGGTCAGATTGCCTGACTGTGAATCAGGCTGCCTCATGGAGTGGCGAGCTCCCTGTCAGTGGAGGTATGTAAAGAGAGGTTGAGTGCGCTGCAGAGGAGACTCCTGTACGAGGTGGGGCGGAGCAAGGGGGTCTCCACGGCTCTCTTCCTCTCTGATGTCATCAGCCCAGGCTAAGTTAGGTGCAACAGGTGTGTGCAAAGGTGGGACCGAGGTCAGAGGGAGGGGGCGGGCAGGTGGGAAGCCGTGTTCCCAGCCCTTCTCTCGATACAGTGATAACAGCCGCTGCCATTCATGCTCACACTGGGTCACAGCCATGTTAAAATGCTGAACAGGCTGGAGCTCGAATCCGCACCTCAACCCCGTAGGCAGGTGCTGTTAACACCTGGGACCCACGGCTGGGGGGTAAGCCCACGGTCAGCCAGCATGAGGAAGAGTGGGGTGTGTGTGTGTGTGTGTGTGTGTGTGTGTGTACGCGGTACTGGGGATAGAACCCAGGGGCATTCTACCTCTGAGCTACATCCCAGCCCTACTTTATATTTTATTCGGAAACAGGATCTCACTAAGTTGCTGAGGGTCTCACTGACTTACTGAGGCTGGCCTCGAACCTGTGATTCTCCTGTGCCAGCCTACTAAGTACCAGGATTACAGGTGTGCACCGCCACTCCCAGCTTGCGGGGTGGGGTTTGAACCCTCTGTGCTGTATAGACGTCTCCCCCCAGCTGGCAGCTCTGTCCGCCTCGGGCTGCCTGTTCCCAGGCCCACCATGTGTTCCCAGCACTGTGTCAGCTGCCGCCCTCCCCTACCTGTGAGTCAGCACGCCCCCCCTTCCCGGGGCCTCACACCCTCGGAGCTGGCTTCTCTGGAAGCCGGGCTCCACCTGCTTGGTTCTGACGACACCAGCCTGACTGGGAGCCAGGCTCTGTGTCACTCAGTGTCCCTCTTCTTCCACCAAATGGGACTCTCTCCTCCGGGACTCAAAGTCTTTCCCATTTTGACTGGCAACTGTGCGCTCTCCAACCCCAGCTCTCTGGGTGCCAAGACCTTGTCCACGTGGCACCTGGTAGGCCATCAGCGGGTCCCTCATGGGGGTGATGGTAGCTTCCCTGGCCCCAGATTTGAGGCAGGATTACGACCATGTTGATAGTTGTACTGGAGGAAGCCCTGGCGGGGACTGGATGTCACCAGTTAGCCTAGGGTCACGCAGAACCCGGTGGGGGAAGGACCATTGTCATGATGCCTGTGTCACAGATGAGGCAGCGAGGCTCCGAGAGGCCATACTCAGGACCCAGATTTCCCCCTCTCCCTGCTGTGCCCCTCCCAGATCTGTGTCAGTTGCTGGGGTTGATGGCAGCAATATTAGTGGCCCCCACAGCCCCAGCCCTCTCCCTCCACCCGTGCCCTACCCACTGCTGCATGGGGGGGCCTCAGTGGGGCTTATTTATTTATTTATTTATTTATTTATTTTAATTATTTTTTTGTGGAACTGGGGATTGAACCCAGGGACATTCTACCTCAAAGCTACACACCCTCAGCCCTATCTTTCTTTCTTTCCTTTTTTTTTGGCGGTACTGGGGATTGAACCCAGGGGCATTCTACCTCTGAGCTACACCCCCGGCCCTATTTTTATTCTTTATTTTGAAACAGGGTCTCACTAAGTTGCAGAGGGCCTTACTAAGTAGCTGAGGCTGGCCGCGAATGTGCGATCCTCCTGTCTCAGCCTCCCAAGTACTGGGATTACAAGCGTGTGCCACCACGCCCTGCAAGTGGGGCTATTTATGAATGGAGAAGCCTCTTCCGGGCTCCCCCAGGTCCCACAGTGGGAAGGGGCACACTGGGGCAGGGTGGTGGTCCTCGGGCACCCCTCAATCACCAAACTCCTTCCGGCTTCTCCTGCTCTCTCCATAGCCCTCCCCACAGCCTCCTGGGAGGGGCAATGTAGAGGCCAGTAGACCAGATGGGCCAGTTGAGGCTGGGCCCGGGCCAGGTGCTTTCCAGAACCTTCCCACAGGCAGGAGAGTTTCTTTATGGTGTGCCTTCTCTGCAGAGAACACCATCTGGTCTGGCTCCCCCCGCGCCCTCCTGGTCCACTCCCAGCCCCCTCCTGAGGGGTGAGAGAGGGCCACTCCTCTCTCTGTCCGTAGAATTCAGGTAGGCCACATCACTTTTGACTCTCACACAGCAGTGACAGCGTTCTGGAAACCTCAAGCCGGCACTGTAAGGTGTGGGTGCTGTCAGCCTGGAGGAGGAAGCCGAGGCCAGGTCAGGGCTAGAGAGGTAGGTAGGTGGGGCGTCTGCCTGCAAGGCCCAGGTAACATTTGCTGAATAATTAATGTTTAAAACACTTTTTAAGCTGGGCATGGTGGTGCACGCTTGTAATCCCAGTACTTGGGAGGCTGAGACAGGAGGATCGCAGGTTTGAGGACAGCCTCAGCAAGTAGTGAGACTCTCATCAACCTAGTGCAACCCTGTTTCAAAATAATAAAATAAAAAAGGGCTGGAGATGTAGCTCAGAGGTAGAACACCCCCAGGTTCAATCCCAGTACCATAGAAAACAAAACAAAACAACAGCAACAAAAACTTTCTTTAAAAAATGATCAAGGTTGTGGATGTGGTTCAGTGGCAGAGTGCTTGCTTAGACCCTGGGTTCATTTCATTCCCAGTACTGAAAAAAAAAAAAAGACTTTAAAGCACAGTTTTAGAAAAATTGAGCAATAGAGTTTCATTTAGCTGCCCCACCCCAGGCATACAATTTCCTTCATTATTAATATATATGTACAAACTATATTATATAAAAAGTTAAGCCAGGCATGGTGGTGCATGTTTGTAATCCTAGTACTTGGGAGGCTGAGACAGGAGGATTGCAAGTTCGAAGCCAGCCTCAACAACTTAGGGAGACCCTCTGCAACTAAGTAAGACCCTGTTTCCAAATAAGAAATAAAATCGGGCTGGGGGTGTAGCTCAGAGGTAGAATACCCCTGGGTTCAATCCCCAGTACCACACAAACACAAAGAGTTTATATGTATATATATATATATATATATATATATATATATATATATATATAAACTGATACTGGAGATTAAATCCAGGGGTGCTCTACCACTGAGCTATATCCCCAGCCCTTATTTTTATTTATTTTATACTTTTTTTTGCAGTACTGGGGATTGAACCCAGGGGCATTCTACCTCTGAGCTATGCTCCCAGTCCTATTTTTTATTCTTTATTTTGAAACAGGGTCTCACTAAGTTGCAGAGGGCCTCACTAAGTAGCTGAGGCTGGCCGTGAACAAGGATCCTCCTGTCTCAGCCTCCCAAATACTGGATTACAAGCGTGCGCCACCACGCCTGGCTTTATTTTATTCTTTTATGGGTACACTGTAATTATACATCATACTGAGATTCAAAGTGATGCATAAATACATGCAGACATCACGGGTGTGTTTCCCTCCGCATCCCACCCGGCTCCCCGTCCTCCCTCCCCATACATGTTAGTGAAGTTGGTAGTGATACCTTCCTGTATAGACGTAACTGTTCCCTTCCTCAAGCCTCAGTTTCCCCTCTCCACATCCCTCTCCAATCCCCTTCCACTATTCTACTGGTCTCTCTCCTCTTCTGACTAAAGTCCCTTTTGTTTCCTATTTTCTCTCTAGCTTCCACATGTGAGAGAGACCCCTGACTTATTGAGTCTGACCGATCACGCTTAGCATAATATTCTCTAGTTTCATCCACTTTACTGCAAATGACATAATTATGCCTTAGTCCTTATTTTTTATTTTGTGGTACTGAAGATGGAACACAGGGGCATTCTACCTCTGAGCTACACCTCCAGCCCTTTATTTTTTTGTTTTTGAAACAGGATCTTGCTTAGTTGCTGAGCCTTGAACCTGTGATCCTCCTGTCTCAGCCTCCCACATCCTGGGATTACAGGTGTGCACCGCCATGTCCGGCTCTTTTTTTTTTTTTGCGGTACTGGGGATTGAACCCAGGGGCATTCTACCTCCGAGCTACACTCCCAGCCCTATTTTTTTATTCATTATTTTGAAACAGGGTCTCACTAAGTTGCAGAGGGCCTCACTAAATAGCTGAGACTGGCAGCGAACCGGGATCCTCCTGTCTCAGCCTCTCAAGTACTGGGATTACAAGTGTGCACCACCAC
>PVJS01023867.1:0-29190 GCA_004027185.1 Glis glis
GTACTTTGGGAGGCGGAGACCGGAGGATCCGGGTTCGCGGCCAGCCTCAGCTCGCTCTCTCTCTCTCTCTCTCTGTCTCTCTCTCCTTAGTGAGGCCCTCTGCAACTTCGTGAGACCCGGTTTCAAAATAAAGTATAAAAAATAGGGCCAGGGGCGTAGCGCAGAGGTAGAACACCCCTGCGTTCAATCCCCGGTACCGCAAAAAAAAAATAAAATAAAATAAAATAAAAAAGCAAGAGAGGGAGTCCTTCTCTGTTCTGCAAAGATTGAAAGCATAAGTTCAGGCTACACTGGATGCAGCCAGTGTGTCCTGAACTTTGGCCTGTTTATCATGGCATCATCATCAGAAGCAGTTCCTCTAAGCTGCTATAAAGACAGCAATATCAAGGACAGGGATCAAGAGCAAGGAGGAGAAACTGGGAAGAAGTCTTCAGTGACTCTGGCTGATGGGATAGTTTGAGGACACCCCTTCAAGGACTCTCAGAACTACTTAGCAGGCATTTGGGGGATGTGCAAGTCGATTGCTCACAGTCATGGTATAAATGTAATCATGACCTTAAACATAGGGGAATTCAGTTAGGGTGGGGACATTTGGAGTTTATTACTGCTGTGGTTCCTCTTCCCACTTGCTCCACAACTTGTCTTTCTTCTATCATCCAAAATCAAACATGTGTATTTTTCAAATCTTAAAACAAACAGCAATTCCATATGATTGATAATTAATGATGAGGCCTTACATTTATATCTGAAAAGATTGAAGAAAAAAATCCCATGAGGTTTTCTTAGTAGAAATGTTATTACAATATGGTGCATTAAGAGAAAATATAGCTTTGGGAAATCTCAAACCTGTTATTTTTTAATTTACTGACATATGATATTTGTACATATTTATGGGATACAATGTGAAGTTTTGATACATCTATATATTGTGTAATGATGAAATTGGATCTATAATCTTGGACAAGTCAGTTAAGTCAATTAGCTTCAATTTCCTTAACTAGTAAGTGGGAACATAATGTTACCCTCCTTTCACACATATTCTGAGGATTCAAGGAGAAAAAGTATGTGAATGTTTTGCCCAGTGCAATTTATAATTTATTATTGCTACTCTTTAGTGATTATTTCCTGTTATGTACATTCCATGAATTAATTCCATGAATTAACTCAATCAAGAGCTCTAATAGACAGATAACAATTGCTGTAAGGATGTGTATCAGTCAGGATCCTAGCAATAAACAAATAGCACACTCCTATGGGATACATCTGAAGAGCATTTAATAAAGGAGCTATTTACAAAGTTGTGGGCATGTTGTAGGGACTACAAATGATAGTGCAGTACCTTGGGGTTGCTAACAGAGGACACAGTTAACCTAAGCCTGAAGGGAAGGGAAGAAAGCAATAGCTAGAACCTGGAGAGAGTTGTGTGGAGAAACTTGCTGATAGCTCTTGTGACCATGGTTGATGGAGTTAGCCCTTAGCAATACTACAAAGTTGAAGTAAGGCAAATCGATACCCTGGCATCGAGCTCTCCCATCTTCCAATCTCTTGCCAGCTCTTCAGAAGCCAGAAGGCAAATGAGCCCACTGACGTAGCCCATTTAATGGATGATAATATTTCCAGATTTCCCTGAAACAGTGCCAACTTACATATTTCTGACTTAAATATTAATATATCACTTCCTTTTGCACCCAAGCTTCCCATTTTAGACCACAAATTAGTTGGTCATTCTATGTGTAGTGGTTTGCCTCTTGAGGACGATACCAGGATGGAGAGGGTAGTTAATAAATCTGGAGGGAAAAACAGAAGATACTCTACCCATAACTTTACAGAAGAAGAAATCAAGATTTAGAGGTCGAATAGCCAATAAGGGGCAAAGTAATGTTGAAAACACACCATCTAAAAGCAGTTTAATTTCAGAAACTAAGCTCTTAACTACTGTTGCAATAAACACTTGGCCTGAAGATAATATTTACCTAGAATGGGAGAAAAAGGTTTTGTGGTAGAACTCAGTGGCTCAAAGCAGTCAGAATTAAGGGAGAAACTTTGGTTGGATTGGTGAATCCAGCATAGCCAAGTATCATATTCTGTCTTTATTATAAGATTCAGCTGACATGAAGATAACTCCTTACAAAGAGAACACAGGCCAAATCTGCAGTTCCCGTGTAAGGAGGATTTCCTGGGTACCCTCCTTAAAAGAGTGTATCAAGTCTGCTCATTTTTTTTTTTTTGGACCTCTTAGATGTACTTATTCAACACACACCAATAGAAACCCTTCAGTTCACCCTATGATTTTGTTCCATTTCAGTCAATTCTCCATGGTCTTTTGGTGAAGTGAATCTTCCTAATGACTTATACTTACAGCAATAAGTGGGAATGAAGGCAATAAAGAAAGCCCAAGGATGTTTTATGGCCTTGGCTAATTTAAAAGTGGGGTCTTAAAAGGTAATCTAAGAGCCTCCTACAACCTTTTAAGGGGGCTCTGCTTTCCTTCAGGCTACCTGCTGGAGACTATGTCTGGGCTGTACATGTCAATCATAGCTCTTAGAAGAGAGTTATGGTATGTTTGAGACCTTGTTTATTTAAACCAAATGGTGTAAGACTGACAAAATTATTTTGGAAGCAACTCATCTCCATTACCAGAAAAAAAAGAGCACTTAATACTCTTGGGAAAAAGTATGCGAATACATGATGCTTAACCTTTAGAAAATTATGTTAATGTTTGGTTACATATAGAAGAGGCACACAGATATAAAGATAAGATATTGTGAAAAATGTGGATAGGACTTAATATAGACCTACCTAAATACATATATCTGATATATATGTGATACCTATTTAGGTATTTACCTATATAATGAGAGTCCACCCCCAAGTCATGAATGGTCATATATGCATGATAAATATGTATGTAAATTTATTTTAGGGATAGATAATAAGGATCAATATTTATAACAGAGAAGAAACTAGAGGTTTCATATCTGGGTGCCAATGCCTTATTTCCAACGGCATAAAGACCATCTCTATCTGGATATTTTATGGTCACACCAATCTCAACAAAACTGAAAATAAACTCTTCCTCTTAATCAAATATCTCTCCTAAAAGAACTCCAATATTTCAGAGTTGGGCAAATTCAGATTTTAGCCATGCTTGAGCAGTTCTCAAACAGTGCATTTCAGTGTTGATCTGGACTCAGCTATTTGCTTCAGGAAAAACTGGGCCCCGTGTGTTCATAGAGATCTTTGCTGGGCAAACAGAAAAAAGGAATCAGCTGGCAACTTGTAGACTATGGAGTTCAAGGTGATCTCAGAGGTGATTCCAAGGTATTAAAATAAGATTGAAAGCCGGGTGGACAGTCCAATAAAGTTCCCAATAGTCTGTTATTTGAAGAAGAAGAGCCAAATCTGAGGTAATGGGGTCAATGTCAAAAATACAAAACTGGACTGAGTGGGTTCAAACTGTGGGTCACAGGCAGCGTGCAGCTGAGCCACTGACTGTTGGTTCCCCATACACATTTTATATGACTTTACATAAGGGTCCAAGAACCTTGCTAAAAATTAAATGATCTGAGTCTAACAATATCTGAGAGGGAAAGTAAAAGTTTTCTGTTTGTCCACTTAGTATAATGCCTTGACAGCATTCTTTTATTTCATCAGTTATCCCCAAATCTCTTCTATATATGGTCCTCTCTCCTTTAAGTGCTTTGAAAGAGTGATTGTAGTCCCCAATGACTTTTTCTTCTTTGTTTCCCATTCCTTTGTCACTGGTACAATTTGACTTTCACCCCTATAAATTTACTTAAACTACATCCCAATAAAGTCATTAAAGTCCTCTTAAATGCTAAATCTAAATGATATTTCTCAGTCATGATCCTAACTCAACCCAATTATCCAGAAAACCTCTCAATATTTGGCTCTAAAAATATCATTATCCTTGGTTCTCTTGGTAATTCTTTCTCTGATTCCTTCAGTGGTTTCTCCTCTTTTTTGACCATTTAAATGGTTTTATTCCCCAGATTACAGTCTAATCCTTAGCTCATATCTTCTATGTTCTCATTATGGAATAATGTCATTTAATATCAAAGATTCAATATTATCAATCTTTGTGGACAAAATTAATCTATACCTTCTTTGACTTTTCCTTTGCATATTGTATTTGCCCTTTAGATATTTTATTTGCCCTTTAGATGTGTCTATAATGATGGTCTATCAACACCTTTTTCAGTCAGCATTCTCACTACTATGATGCAAAATACCTGATGACCAGAATGTAGAGGAAGTAAAATTTAACATTTATTTGCTCACAGTTCTGGAGGTTTCAGTCCATGCTAGGCAGGGTCATGTCTGCTAAGCTCAGGGCATGGTGGTGGGAGGATAAAAAGAGGAGAGAAAGAGCAAGCGAGCACTAGGGGAAAGGGTGAGGAACATATACAGTCCTCAAGACTACACCTCCAGTGACCTACCTGCTCCAGCCACACACTACCTGCCTACCAATTAATAAACCAATTAATCCATCAATGGATTCATCCACCAATGAGATTAGAGCCCTCATGATTCAATTATTTCACCTCTGAACACTGCATTGTCAATACATGAGCTCTTCCAGGGAACATTCTATCTCCAAACCATAACAGCACCTCAAACTCAATATGTCCACCATAGAATTCATTAATGCACTTCTCAATCTGCCTTAGTCCCATGTTCTCTATTTCAGTTCAGGATATTAACCCTATAAAAACAATAAATCCTAGTGATAATGGACATCATCCTCCTACTACTCAGCATTATATTCAATTAATAATCAGGCTTTTCAAATCTTACCTCTGCAAAGATTCTTAAATTGTTTTCTCCATTAGGACTATTTTCAAAGCTCTCAGGCTACCCTCCTCCAAGCTAACCATCATCCATTTCTCCTCTAGTTCCTTCCCATAATGATGATGTTTATCATCATCATGCACAGATTTGATCAATTAATTTTTCCACTAAAAATCTTTTATGAGTCCTCATCGCCTCCGTGGTAAAGTCTGAATTTTCTCCTTATGATTTAGACTTTCCCTAATTTTATACTTCCTACATTTATTGTCTTATCTACACTGTCGATATTCAACCCTGAACCAATCTTATGTCCATAATGTTTCTAGCTTTTTACAATCTTCATTTTTCATAATCATAGTGACCCTTCATAAATCCTTGCCTAATTACCCTAGTAAAATAAGTACCTATCCCCCTTTGCCTAGTTTTAATATTTTTGAGAAGCATGTATGGACCTATCTTGCTCACTACTGTATTTGCTGGTTTATGTCTGTCACCCCAATTCCAGACTTATGAAACAGAGGACTGCCTTGTTTAACTTGTTTTCCTGCAATGCTTATCATTGTACCTTATACATAAATATATGCAAACATGTTTATGCTACTGAATTAAAGTGTTATTGTTGGGTCTTTTAAAAATAAGTGTCTGATTTTCCATTCTTTTTATTCCAGTAATGCCACTACCAATGGAGGACCTACTCACTGCTGACGTTGTTTATTATCTTCATGGACTTTCTCTTTCAATCCCTCTCACATAAGTCACCCAGACTCAGAATGACACTGATTGGCTTTTGCACCAAATTCAGACACTTCTGCCCATTCTCTATAGGACATCTGAGGTCTCTGTACTTTCTCTCTCCAACCCAAACTTCCTATTACTTCATATACTACATTCTTCACATTGAATAGACCTAATTCCCTTTTAAACTCCATATTGCTGTGCTATTCCCACCTTCCTGGAGTATCCAACTTTCATTATGCAAAGACCAGCTCAAATTTCATGTTCTCTGTGAAGCAATTCCTCACTACTATTCTATGCATGAGTGTTGTAATTAAAATCCATTTTCTGGGTGAATGGTCGATATTTTTTCTCATTGCTATAGGTTGGCTAGTCCACTCTCCAACCAGATCATAATCTTGTAGGGACAGGGACTATCACACATATATTTGCTATTTCTGCCAGCACTTTTGAGCACACTGCTGGTCACGTAATACTTCATAACTGACTAAGAGAAATTGGGGCTGAAGCTCCATTCCCTAACACAATGGAATGTTAAGACTCATGTAATATTTCAGGAAAATGCACATAGTTGTTGGCTGCCATGCTATGGAGTGAGATGCCTGAGACTCAGGTAGTCACAACATAGGGCCAGGGAAGCATCCAGCAGAATCTGCCTAACTCAATGAGATGGTTTATTGTGCCAACCTCATCTGCTGATCCCATCAACCCTAATTATAAACAACTAATTCTATTAGTTTCTTAAACCTATTTCAATAGAGAATGCATTATACTGAGCAACAATCATCAAGTAATAGAGTTATGCTCTTTCTTCATCAGGCTCCATTCTAGCCAGCCAAGCAGAAAGAACATTTTGCATTAATGTTCTCATAGAAGTGTATAGTTTTCACTTTTTAAATTTTGGTTTCTTTGGTCAATTGTGTTGGTCTGTAAAAGACCACAACAGATATTTATTTGCTGGATTGTAAGAGGGATAGGCAGAATGACATAAAACGAGAACATTTTATTTCAACTATCAAGGAAGAACCAACTTTGATTCTGCAGAGTTTATTAGCTGGAGGTAATAGAGAAGGAAAAGTATTGGAAATGCTGTAATTGCTGCCTTTATGCTGTTATGCAGAACACTGTGCCTCTGGGCTATTTAAATATATTTTCCCAATCCAGAAAGACACTGTTATTCTCCACTCCTCAGAATTCTAAAGTGGGTTACCTTGAAATTTAATATGAATATTAGAATGAGATTAAGCTGTAGAATTAAGAAAGGCAAACACACTGTGCATTTATCTCTACCTTGGCAGGTGACAATGGTGAGAGGGATCCTTCCCGGAAGTGAACCCCTGATCTGCAAACCAGAAGAAAGTGTTGAAGGATAATCTTTTAAACGAGGTAAAATCATGTCTCTCACGTGGATACAAAACTGAACATTTGTAAAAGGTTTTATTTCATTCCTTAATGAGGAAACTGGTCAGATGTTACAACCCCTTTAAAAGAAAATCCAAAGAATAGATACATTTGCAGATCAGGATGAGAGAAAGCAATGTGCAATTGGGTGGGGGGGGGGGAACTAGTTCCTCCTGAATAGGGAACAGACACAGTTGAAAATCCACTGGTAGAATTTGTCTGTAGTTAAGAATGGTTTTGTATTTCTCTCAGCTACCCACAGCTAACTTAGAATCAGAAGCACATAGCCCAAAAGGATGTCATCTAGATAATGCACAGTTTTTTGTGCAAGCCCTAATTTTCCCAGCAAAAGACTTCTTAGGTAGTATGGGAAATGTGATATGCTCTTTCTGAATTGAGCAGTGGGGATTTCTCTAAAGAACTTATAAAGGAGAAGGTATTAGAAGTGATCCTAGGTGAATGTTAGATGCACACCTAACTGTCCAGATCCTGCCTGAAGTTTATCCCTAAGGTTAAGCCCTGCACACCAGGGCTAAAGAAGACAGTAAATGGCATGACCTGAAAAGCTTCCTGTCTCACTACTTCGTTCCCTTTTTATTTATTTATTTTTGGTTGCTGTTATCCTTATATTCCACCACCTTAAAATTTAGAAAAAAAGATTTCTTTCATAGAACAATGGTTAAAATTACCAGCCACCAGCAAGTGTTGAAGAAGGAAGTAGTAGGTGGGGAGGTGGGAGGTTGGCCCCTGCAGCTCCTCCATTCTTATCTGGATGGAACAGGCTTGGTTCTGCCCATAGAATTAGTCAAGCTTCCCCACCTAGTCTAGGACTTAATTTTAGACAAACACAAAACCCACAAGCAGAATTTTAAACATTTTTCCAATCTGTTCTATGGAAATGGAGGTACTAATTGATATTTGGAAATATTCTTGAAATCGTGAGCTCTTAAGGACAACATCTTTCTCTCCATGTAGTATATGGAACCATCATAACACTTAAGGCCTGAAGCAAAGACTTCATGAATGTCTCTTTGATGGTGATGTCTCTTTTCTGTTTGGTAACACATTGATGAAAACAAGTGACCAATACACAAAGATTTCTACTTGTCAATTCTTTATTGCTGATAAACAGCTTACTCAGGCCTATGGTGATCTACTGTCCCTCCTTTTTTCCTCCTCAGCCCCAAGAACACAAGTTTAGCCTAAGTTGTATTGCTTGCCTTAGCTGACAAAGCTTACTATATCACAAAACTAGAAATAGCTTTTTTTTTTTTTTTTAGTGGTATTGGAGATTGAACCCAGAGACATTCTACCTCCAAGCTATACCCCCCATCCTATTTTTTATTCTTTATTTTGAAACAGGGTCTCACTAAGTTGCAGAGGGCCTCACTTAGTAGCTGAGGCTGGCCGCGAACCTGTGATCCTCCTGTCTCAGCCTCCCAAGTACTGGGATTACAAGCATGCACTACCACACCCAGCTCTAGAAATAGCTTTCAATGGACTTGCAGAACATTTCTCAGACAGATTTTGTCAGTTGCTCACCATATTCTCTCCAAATGGTAGTTGTTTCTGGTTGCCTCTCTCTGGAGTTCCCACTGCTCTTTCTAAGAGTTCCTGCCTCAGAAATGGGCTCTTTTCTTCCTGTCATAGGCTTCCTTACTGTTTCCCTCAAAGGTCAATTTATGTGCTTAGTGTGCCCCCTGTGGGACCAGGAAAAAGTGCACTTAAGTAACAGGGAACAGTAAACTAAGGCCTGCCCCCAAACTAGTATAGCCCAAACTAATATATAGCCTGTTTTGTATCATCTATAAGATAATGGCTAAGAAAAAAGGCAAAATAAATATGACTTGTAAAAATTCATGAAATATTGACATTAGTGTTCATAAATAGTTTTATTGGAACACAGCCATATTTATTTGTGTACATATTTTTCAGAGAACTGTTCACAATACAATGGCTGAATGAAGTATCTGTGACAGAGATCATCTGGTTGAGAAACCTGAAATACTTTCTGGTCTTTTACAATGAAACCCCTGCCTGGTTTAGAATGTTGTCTCTACCACTTTATCATCCCAGTGATTTTGGGAAAATTAGTTAGCATTCCAGTGCCTCTGTTTCATTTGTAAAAGGATGATGATGATAATGATGATAATAATAATAATAATAATAACAATAATAACAATGATAAAACTTCCTCACAACTCCTTCCTTCCTTCCTTCCTTCCTTCCTTCCTTCCTTCCTTCTTTCCTTCATTGTACGGGGGATTGAACCTAGGGGCCTTCTACCTCCCATCCCTATTTTATTTATTTATTTATTTATTTTTTAAATTTTGAAACAGAGTCTCACTAAGTTGCTGATTGTCTCACTAAGTTGCTGAGGTTGGCTCATGAATCTGTGCTCCTCTTGTCTCTGCCTCCCAAGAACTGGAATTACAGGAGTGTACCACTATGCCTGACCTTCCTAATAATATTTCTTGTCAGAAAGTGCAGAGTGCAGAATGCACTAAGAGCTGTGTGCATATATGTTAACATCAAATAGATATTCATTACAATGTAAAACTCCAATGCACCAATAAAAGCACGTTAAAAAAAAAAAAGAGACTTTAGAGACACAGCAAAAAAAAAAAAAAAAGAAAGTGCAGAGTGGCTGGCCATGCAGTAAATGTTATATGAACATTATTATTATTTCTATTATTTTATACTGCTGCTGCTTTTGTTATTATTCTAATCTCCATTAACGGGATGCTTTTTGATGTGTCAAATACTGTGCTAACAGTTTTACATGAGATTTCTGTCTTTTCCATCTTTAAAAATGAAGAATCAAAGGCCAGGGTAGGTGCCCTCTTGTGTAGCACAGAAATCTTAGGCTTTCTTATGGGACCATTGCTTGAGGGCAGGGAGGCATGAGAGTGAGGCAGAGTGCCCGTGTTCCAACCATTTTCCTGCTCTGTGATGTTGGAAAAGCCATTTGTTGTCTGTGTGCCTTGACTTCCTCATATATAAGCCTGATCCTAACATTTGTGCAGTCTGAGGAAAGAATATAGATGAAGACTCGCACACTATATGTCTATTTAAAGGTCATAAACCAAGGCGGCACATAGTCATATCTTTCATCACTCTAGGAAGACAAAGTTCAGAAAAACCAAGTCAGAACATGGTAGCACCAGAACAGATGCTGAGTAGCATACACTCTTTTCCTTCACCACACTCTTCCTTTACAGTGAGGGACTTCTTATGAACTTGCTTATACCACCCTGAGCCCCAAGTCTGAATACCTTCTGTGATTCTTGCAAGCAATCACCCTGTGGCCATCCCTTGACCATGCCTCTGGTTCCAGTTGGGCAGAGTCTCATCGATTCTTTGTCCATGATGAAGGGCATGCCTGAAGAAGGGCTACAGCAAATCAGGGTTCCCACTTGCCCAGCCTAAGAGTGGTATTATTTATCAGTATATTAGCAATAATAATGCCGTACCTATTGCAGTGAGTGATAATAACTTTAAAGTGTTTCAAACAGTGCCCCAGTAAATGATAAGATTAGATAGACATATAAGACATATATAGTATATAAATTTAATATTATAATTAACCTCATTGTGAGTTAGTAGAAATCTATGCTTTTGCAAATAAGTAATGAAGAATGTGATTAGTCTGAGATAGATCTAGGAGCAAATGTCAATTTGATTTGAAAAGAAATCATATAAGATGAAATGTAGATTCTTAGGCAAGTTTTCTTTTCAAAACAACTAAAAATAAAAAGGAGATGTTATATGAAGAGAGTCTAATACAACAGAACAAGTAATATGTACTGTGGCAGCTGAGTGTCTATAGACTCATTAACCTCAGAGTGTCAGTGAACCAATGACAAACAATTGAGATGCAAATCATACTTTTCCTACCAAGTAACTAGAAAGTATGTCATGTTTTGACATTATCCACTGGTATTTCTAATGACAGAAGGCCATCTCTTGATCTTTTCTTACCACCATGCCCATTAGAGTTTATCTATAAGCAAAGTGGTAAGCTTTTGGAATTGTCATGGAACAAGAGACCAGAGAAGGAAACAAACAACAAAAAGTAATGCTAATATAACCAATGTTGAGTCTTTTTAGAGTTTAATAATAATGGCACTAATAACTGCCTTTTACCAAGTGCTTTATATACTTACAAATTAGTACCACTATTATTATTTCATTTCACAGGAGAGGAAACTGGCTCAGAAAGTTTCAATGATTCCGTCAAGGCCATGCAGTTTGCAGTTTCTCAGTAGGAAAATGGAGATTTTGATCCAGAATTATTTGATGCCTAAGCTATACTTTTAAACTCGAAACAGTCTCTTAATGCACAATGCACTTGGAAGAGAGTATATTGTTACAAATACACCATGGTGCTTAAAAACTGTCACCCAATGCTACAATTCCTGTATCACAGTGAACTTTGAATCAGGATTTTTTAGTGGGCCTTTGTACATCTGTTTGTTTCCCTTTTGGTTAAGTCCCTTCACCAAAGTCTTCATCAGTGGCCCCTAGCTTAAGTTGTTCTACTAGACAGTCAACCAAATGGCAGTTTCATAAACATCAAAGATCCCCACTGAGAAGTATATTAAAAACAAAATCCCCAGTAGAAACCACATTGCTGACTCTATAATTTCTATAGGGTTTCTTCACCACAACCTTGGCAAGCAAAGTTGGTTATTTTATTTCCTTTCTTGGAAGAGATGGCCAGAATCAACTCCTGGACCTGACACTCTTCCCACAGACCTTTTCCTCCTCTGCAGAGCTGTGTCCTCCTTCATCCCAACTCTGCAGTGTCCCTGCCACCTGGCTGCTCACAGAAAAGGAACAGATTCTAGAACATCACTTCCCAAGGTGAAGTATATCCATTTCAGTCTCTAAATGAGGAAACTGCTGGTGCAGAAAATCACTAAACAAAAAAGCATCTCCTTCAAATGCCCTCATGAAAGGACACATTCCCTGGCAGTGGAATGAGGAAGCAAGCAACCATTACAAAGGGGCACCAACACAAGAAAATGTGCTCAGTCCCGAGTTCTGTGCCAGTCTCCCAGGCTGATTAGCCATTGGGAGGTATGCAGTGCCAGCAGAGGAGCTCTGGCAGCAGAACGAAGCACCCGGGATTTATTTCAGGGTCTCAGAAGTGGTACCAAAAAAAGTTTCTGCTGCTAGCAGTCATAACCTGAGGTTCGAAACTCAATACTTAACCAAAGCCAAAGTCACCTTAACTCCTTCACAATCTTAACTCCTCCCAGTCTATCTTGGTAGGACCTCCCAGATTTGCCTTCTCTAAATACAGAGCTCAGTTTCCTGAGGTAAGCTATGTTATAATATTCTGCAAGCTATGTTAGAATATACTACAAGAATATTCTAACTTGATGTAATTTGTGCTGTCAATTCCTAAATTTGGCCTCTTGTTGTTTTTATAACCCCTAACAATTTCTATGAGTTTGTTTCCTACTGACATAAGGGAATAATAATATCTATGCCTTGGTGTTCTCATAAGAATCAAATGGGATATAGTATATTAAAATTGTTTATAAAAGTAATAATAATATCCAAGGCCTTGCTGGCATCATCTGGTTACTTCTGCTTTATTAGTCTTCATTTTAAGTTGGCCTTTCAGTTTAAAAAGGAAGCAATTACCAAGAGCCATGGAGAGTCAAGAAGTCTGAGCCCGAAATCTCCTTTCTTTACCCTAATCCTCTAGCAGTATTTCATCATAGAGCAGTTGTCACCAATCCTCTCTTAAAGACAGAGATCTCCACGTGCAGGGGCTGAGTTTGGTGGCAATGAGACATGGGTAAGACTTGTTGAAGAAAGACGAGAAGCTCCTTTCATGCCTGGCTTCTGTGATCACAATTATACCTTTCCTTGGCTCTTCATTGTTGTCAGGGATTGGAGCTGTCACATGCCCACTGTTCACTCAGATCCCTCTTAGGACTGCTGGCAGCATGATTAGCCCCCAATAAGCAAGACTGAATGTTGAGGCTGGTGAATGACTGGCATTCTTAAATATGGTAAACATGAATCTTTTCATCCAGGAGATGCTGATTTCAGTTCTGGCAGCGATGAGGGATGGGCCATGTCAAAACCAAATGAGAACCTACAGTTCCGTGAAAAGACATCGAGACTCCTTAGAAAGAAACTCGAAACTGAGCCTGACTTAATCAGTCTTCTCCCTGAGTCTACCTTCTCTCATTTTTTCCCCTCTTCCTTTAGAGACTTCCTTTTACCTGTTCTTCTCTCCTATCTCACATTTCACAGTGGAAGATATAATATACAATCAACATGTAACATGCAAAACTGACTTACATGTAAAGTGTCTCCTGAGGACTTATGTCATTTTTTCGGGGGCGGGGAGAAGGGACTGTGGATTGGACCCAGGGGCATTCTACCTTTGAGCCACACCCCCAGCCCTATTTTCTTTCTTATTTTGAAGCAGGGTCTCACTAAGTTGCTGAGGCTTTTGCTAAGTTGCTGAGACTGGCCTCAAACCTGCAATCATCCTGTCTCAGCCTCCCAAGTACTGGGATTACCAGTGTGTGCACCATGCCCTGGCAAATTGTGTCATTTAAGTCTCAGTCACTGAGAAAGCTTATTTTTCCATTATCAGATCTGAAGTTGGCAATGCCTCAGGCTTCTACCACTCAGTCTTCATGCACATTTTCTCTGCCACATTGGGGCAAAATTGAAGAAATATAAAATTACAAATTGATTATACTGAGGGTGGAACTAGAATACTGTGTCCTCAAATAAACAGGAAATAGTTGATCAAATCTAATTAGCTTTCAGCTCAATAAAAGCAGTGGAGCTACACAGGCAAGGGCAATGACTTTGAAGAGGAAAAGAAAATAGCTTGAATTCAATAAGCCTCTTTGGTGTTTGTTTTCAGGCTTGAAGATTTTTCAAACACTAAGCACATTTTATGCTAGATACTTCCTCCCCTGTTTAAATTCATTGACATTTATTACATAATAAGCTGGCTCACCAAGTTACTTTGTCAAATATTATAGAAAAATTTAGAGTTAGAAAGGACCTTAGACATGATTGGATACAATTGCCCTGCTTTACAGGTGAATATACTGAGATCTGAAGAAGTAAAATGAGTTGCAGAAGCTCAGTCCATGGCAGAAGTAAGCTAGGAACCATGTCTATAAAGTTCTAACTCATGATTCTTCCCATCCCATTGAGGCTGCCAGGCAAATCTCATATAAATAAGCTAAACATCTTGGTGGGAATCAGAGTGTTACCCCAAAGAGTGAACAGAACAAAGACCTCTCAGCAGACAATTGCTGAAGTGTAGTATTCTTAAATTCCTGCAACATGGCAAATACTTGCCCTGTCCCAGAAGACTTGTGCTATTATCAAAAGAATAAATGGGTGGCTCCTTAATTAAAACAACACTGAAAGGAAGAAATGTAGGAAAGTTCGACCACAGATGGTCTGGTGTTGCACAGCCAAGAGTCTCCATGAATCTCATCCTGAAAACAGTCTTTTGGGAAGGGACAGCTGAGCTCCAATGGTGACCTAAGAGCCTGCATAAAATTCACAGCTTGCAGTCCACAGTTGAGCCCTTGAATTTTAAGTTCTGTTGCGTGAAAATGACATAAAGCAAGTTTGTTTGTTTCCTTCTTTCTTAAAAGCCTAATAAAACCGTAGCACAGAGTTCATTATCAAATCTAGCTCTGGTGCCCTAAGAGTTCAACTACCATCAAATGCCCACCCCAGCTGGTGATCCGAGCTGAATGGCAAATCACAGGGTTTGCAACCTGGACAAAACTGTAACAGCTACACACACACACACACACACACACACACACACACACACACTGCTTAATGTGTGTGTGTGTGTGTGTATACAAGCCCACTCCATTCTCTTTAATAATAAGAATCTTTTACCCTCTGTAGAGTTGCAGAAATCTGAACTACTACTGTAGACCTGTTAACAGTCAACTCTGTGACAAGGGCCTACTCAAAAGAGAGGAAAGTCAATAAAAGTAAAGTGTAAGTGTACTGTTAATGACAGGTTCTTGCAGGCGCTATCCCCCAAATTATACCATTCCTATTCAAATACCATCTCAAGAGGCTCAGACAGTGTCAAGTGCAATCATTGTTATTGCAGTTGCCAAGGTAATCAATTGAAATCATAATGAAGGGAACAGAAGGAAATCAATAGAGTCTGAAATTACAAATAAAGAGAAGCTATCGTTTAAGAGCATTTGGCTGAAATCTTCCATATTAATGGAGTCAGAAATGGCTGTGTCATTCAGAAGCAGTGTGGTGCATAATTCAGCTGAGTGCATTAGAGCACCTAAAAGCGATCGCAACAATCAGGGCTGCCTACCAAGAATCTGTCCACCTTGGAAGGCACATGGCTGAGTTGTTATGATAGTTCCCGTGTGTTTTCATATCTTAAAATTTTCAATCATCTTCCAGAGAACCTTCAGCAGGAGGCAGGATTTGCTTGCTTGGAGACACCGAGAGCAGATTGTTAGTTCAATTTGATTCTGAGAGTGGGAGGCAAGAGGGGCTAACCATACATTTTACTTTAGAACTACCTTCTTTTTAAAAAATTCTATTTATTTGTGTATTGTGATACAGGCAGTAGGGGAAGCTAGGGATAAATGTAAAAATATATTCTAGGCAAGTTTATTATTGCCCAATCTTTAAAAACATGCACTGGGTTCTATTAGAGTGACATAAAAATCTTTCAATTTCAATGTTATCTGTAAGGGTGAAATGAATATTCCAGAATTTTGGTTCCTGCTTCTAAGTTGGGAGCAGGAACCAAATGACAATAAAGATTGAAAAGCTATCTAGTCTTTTATTAGGAAGTAGTCCAAAAAAAGGAATAAGGAATTATAAAAAATTCATCTAGACTTTGCTATATTGGCTTATCATTGGGATCCAAAAGTGACAGGTTTATGTATTTCAGCAGAAATAGGTTTATTACATAATTCAATATTCTAAGACAGGCTTTCCATATTACATTGTACTGCTTTGCAGGCCTTGCCTTACAGACTGTCGGTGTGAGAAATCCTGAACTTTTGCTCTAAATCTACAGATGGGAGGGATACCTAACAAACTTACTTATGCTTGGTAGTGATCTTATGAGAACATGGGTACTACATGCATATAATTTAGACATATTTAACTCTACCCATTCAGTCAAAAATAGGAAAAAAATAGAGGACTATAACAATTAACCCAGAGAGAGTTCTGCATGTCATTCTACTCAGTGATTCTATGCCTAAGAATGGGCATGACATGAGAGGTTAAAGGGTGTTTTTCTCTCAGCAGTTTTAGTTCCTACATGCGTCTCAGAGTGTGAGCATTGTAATTTTAGTGTTTAAAGGTATTTATTTACTTACTCTCCTACTTAAAAAAGTAATTCTTTTATTTTTGTAAACATGACATTTACTTGTATATCAACTCCATCATCTAATGCTCAGCCAAATAATTATCAATCAACACAAACACTGACTTAACCTAAAGTCATATGGAACTTATTGAGAGAAACTTCTCTTTTCCACCATGGCACCTTCTTATCTTGCTTTCAAAGTATGCAAGTGTTGGTTGATTTTAGAATTCATATCTCATCTCAGATATAAATTTTCTATGTGTGAATTTTCTGCTAGGCCTTAGCACTCATCAATTCATGACAATGAAAACATCTTTCCAGAGCCTACAGGTGTTTGGCATTAGTGTCTCCTGGGATCTTGTTAAAAATACATAATCTTAGGACCTACCCCAGATCATTAGATCTGAATTTTTAACAAAATATCCAGCTGGTTTACATGCATGTTGCTACTTAACATGTATCATGCTAGAAGTCTCATGAGAGGAAAATGCATGGTGTAATAGGCTTTCTTAGAAACATATCTATGTGTTGACTAAGAAGAAAGGAAAGAAGAGAAAGTAAAAGCATATGCACATATGTGCGGTTGTAATTGTTGGGACAGAGTACTACAGAACTCTCATGTTATTATCATCACATTTGCTCTGGCATAATAGTTATGAGTAACCATAAATAGATTCATAATGTGTTCATAGCTTACAATATTGAGTCATCTCCCCTCTACCTCTAGACCAGAAAAGCTGCATGTGAACAAATAATTAAAGGTAACACGATAACTGCTGTAATAGAGATATAAATCAAAGGCTGGGAAGGCTCAGATGAAGGCTCATCATTCTGTCACAGAATATTAAAGAAAGAGTTTTCTTGAGTAGGTAGTAGTTAAATTGGATATTACCAAGAAGGGCATTCTAGAAGATAAGATCACAAGAAGTATTAAAAGACTTTGCCATTTGGGAGTTGTCAAGAGGTCAAGAATGCCTAGAGTTTATGGTGCATGTAGTTTTGTGATTTCTTTAGGATAGGGGATGTCAGAGGGGAAGGGGTAGATAGGAAGAGATGGAACTGGCAAGATGGAGCTGGGTTCAAGGGGCCGGACTATAGTGCTGAGGCATCACTACAAGACCCAAGACTAGCATATTAGGGTTGTTGTCAAACCCAAGATTCAAACTTAATGCTGATATAATATGGTCAGGGCTTTCAGTTTTATTAAAAACACTTATATAAACTACACTCACATATTAAGACCACATCATTGAAAATCTGTCTGGCACATCCAACAAAATTGAAAACCTGATTTCCAGAATATGGAACAGATTGCGATGTGGCCATTGTTTGCAAAAGAATATGTAATAAGCAATATGTAACACCCAAATCTATACCTTAACTTTCTAATGTAGGGAGTGGCTGATTCCTTTGTTTTTAAAAATGTAAGTATTCTTGGCTTTCAACCTCCTATTCTAGCCTATGGATATTCAAATCTCACGCAAGGTAACACATATATTACTTGGGGGGATGTATTCATATTTTTTCATATTGTGTTCTTGAACCCTTGCTTCCTATCCCAGTACTCTACCATGAGAATCTCCATAAGAAACTCAGCTCCTCCACCACTTCTCACAGAAAGAAGCTGCTCAGAACATTCCTAAATATGTGTAGACTCAAAAGAGAATAGCACCATTGATTCACATTTTTCCTTGAATCCTCCCCTTTTATCACCATGCTCCTTCCCAGAGTCTCAAGGAAGATGTAGGTACTCCACTTTCTATTACAGAGGACAGATCCCCCTGCCTCAGAGCTTCTACTCTCAGCACTTAGTAGAGCAGTTTTCATAACTAACAGCAATTCTTTCCCTTAAAGGAATTGGGACATAAGCTATTAAGAGAAAAACAATTTACTTTATCCTACAACATATACTATTCAGATAGTATATGTATCTACACACATATGTACACTATATATATGTATATAATATGCGTCTACATATATATGTGTGTAGACAGAAGGCTGTAAAGATTTATAAAATGTTAACCTTGGTTACATCTGGGCAATGAGATTATGGGTAATTTTGCCTTCTTTCCTTTCACTATATGTACTTGTAACATATAGGAATGTATAATTTAAAAATTGGATAGCAAAATGAAATATGTTTAGTAGCTAGTTTTATTTGAAAGGAAAGTTTTAGTTCAATAGTGAGCAAAAGCTAAAATGCAAGGGTTGACTCCTCCACATGTGCTGATGGATTTGAGGGGATTCATGTCAACTACCATTTGGAGAAGTTGGGCCTTTTAAAGGAAGATATAACTGGGGTAGTATTTCTAGAAAAGTTTTTAGTAAAGTAATTCCAGAGGCTGGTGCTTCCGCAAATACATCTAAGAAATACTGTCGTACATAACTTTAAAATTATCTTTAACCTAGCATTTACAACTCTATTTGACCACAGAATCCATCCTTTCAATGAAAGACTTTACCTTAATATATTGGTGTTTCCTGTACCACATTGTGAGAAATGCTGCTACATGGAATAGTGGATTTTGTAAAAGGTTATATTTAGTAGATCTGAGCAAGCTTTTTGGCTTATAGGAAGGCAACTGTGGGGAAGAAGAGATTGAAGATGTAAGACAAAAAGAGCATGTTGTTTTTATTACTATGGCTCTGTAGTATAGTTTGAAATCAGGTATTGTGATGCCTCCTGCATGGTTCTTGTTGCTGAGAACTATTTTGGCTATTCTGGGTTTTTTGTTGTTCCAAATAAATGTAAGGACTGATTTTTCTATATCTGTGAAGAATGACCTTGATATTTTAATAGGTATTGCATTGAGTCTGTAAATCACTTTTGGAAGAATGGTCATTTTGATGATATTTACTCTGCCTCTCTAAGAACATGGGAGGTTCTTCCATCTTCTAAGATCATCTTCAATTTCTTTTTTCAATATTTTATAATTTTTCTTATAGAGGTATTTTACCTCCTTGGTTAGGTTTATTCCAAAGTATTTTATTGTTTTGTCAATCCTTAAAAACACAAGCAACAAATGCTGGCGAGGGTGTGGAGATGTAGGAACTCTACATTGTTGGTGGGATTGCAAATTAGTGCAACCACTTTGGAAAATAGTGTGGAAGTTCCTCAGAAGAATGGGAATGAACCTCCATATGACCCAGCTATACCACTCCTGGGTATCCACGCAAAAGAATGGAAACCAACCTACCAGAGTAATGCATGCATATCTATGTTTATAGCTGCACAATTCACAATTGCCAAACTATGGAACCAGTTGTGATATCTATCAACAGAGGAATGGATTAGAAAACTATGGGATATGTACACAATAGATTTTTACTCAGCCATAAAGAAGAACAAAATTATGCCATTTGCAGGGGAATGGATGGAACTGAAGAACATTATGCTAAGTGAGATTAGTCAGTCACAAAAACTGAAAAGTCGAATGCTCTCCCTAATGTGCAGAAGCTAGGGAGAAAATGGGACATAGGAGGCACTCCAGACAAAGGAGGAGAAACCTTAGATGAGTGAAGAAAGTGACCTAACTGAGTGAGATGGGAGGGGGGAAGAGGGAAACACATCAATGGACATGATGTACATACACGAACTTATCAAAGTCAATCACTGTGCTGAGCACAGGAAGGAGGGGAGAGGGAAGGAATAGGGTGGGAACTGGGGGAGGGCTCAATGAGTGCTGTGTGCATGTATGCCTCTATCACCGTGAACTTCACCAAGATGTATGATTACGATGCACCAATAATATATGTATAATATCTAAAAGGAAATATTAGGTATATATATAATATAACATATTAGATAATATATCTTATTTTTATAATATATCTAATAGGAAACATTAAAAAAGACAAAAAGAGCAGAGTTTCTTTGACAAAGTTCCAGAGAATGCAAAAAGGGATGAGACCTAAGACCTTCCTACTGGAAAGTATAGTTTCTAAACCAGCAACATCACGATCACTTGGTGCAATTTCAACTTAACAAGGTTCTCAGGAGATATGTTTGTATATGAGGATTTAAGAATATAACTTCAAAAAGGTATGAGACAGAGGCCTGAAAAGGGTGGGAAATATTTGAAGCAGCTATTGTGGGGAATGTGATTGGGGACTGACAGGCAATGGGGTGAGAAGGGGGAGCCTGTTGGACAGATGATTAATCCAGCCAAACCCTGGCTAGGCACTGAGCCAGACGATGTAGGATAGAAGAAATAAAATAAATAGGTAGAAAGGAGACATAAGGGAGAAAAAAAAGATTATGGGAGCCCGAGACAAGGCCTGTTAGACCCAAAAGTTTCTGAGGAATTTACACGTGGCCCTGAGCACTGTTGACCATCCTTAGGGAGGTGTAAATGGATACCCTTCTGATAAGACGCAAATGTCAGGATCTGAAAGATAACAGACACACCCCACATCACCTTGTGACTATGGGACTGGGGTCATTCTCACACACCTCGTCCTGCCCTCACAGAAGTTCCCTATGAAAGAAGAGCCCTGCACTCCCAAAGGCTTTCTCTCACTTTGGGGGTGACCCGCATTCTCCCTTGAATGTGTATTTCCTATTTTTCTAAATAAATTTCTGTCTATATCTCAGATATATGCGTGCTGAAATTCTTTTCCATTTCATAAGCCAAGGACAAGACAAAAATAAATGTACTTTTTTGCCATCTACAGCTCTTAGGAGGATGAATTCAAGAAAAGGAGAGAGAAGATGAGGTAAACGGTGGCAAAAGGAGAAAAGATGATGGGAAAAGTACAAAGTGGAGAGGTTTTTTTTTTTTCCCTGCTGTCTCTAGAAATGTCATGAGGTGTTCTGGGTGGAGATGACTTTCCTCCTCTCTGTGATCCTAGGTTGGGTTGTAACACCTGTCTGTGTATCTTCTAGATTTTACATGTGACCTTAAGCAGCTAACAGTAAGATGCTCTGCTTATGCAACCATGGCTTTCGGGATGTGTGTACATGTGGGATTACAGGGATAAAACTAGGTTTCATTTTAGGAGAAGCAGCAGAGAACATTTGAAGAAAAGTTTCAGTGCAGAGAAGAGTTGGCTACAACAGAAGAACCAAAAGAAAACTTTATGACTATACAAGATATTGCTACTGCCACTGCTGCTGCTACTACTAGAACATTTACTATTTACCAGGCATCTCTAAATTTCTAAGTGTGCATTTTCTCTTTCCATGCCCAAAATAACTCTGTAAGATTGACACCATCAACACAGCCATACCGCAGATGAGGAAACTGAGGTAGAAAGATGTTAAATAATTTGTCTGAGGCCATGCAGCTAGCCAGGATGGAACCTATGTAGCTAACTCTAAGGTCCATCCTCTAGACCATATCACAATTCATATTATCTAAATGGATATGCAGTAGCCTTTTTCATATCAGCATTAACACTATCACCATTAATCATCATCATAATCAATAGATTTTTACATAGTGCTGTATAATTTATAAAGTATTACCTTTAGATGATGAGAAGGTTCTCATAAATGCATATGGTTTCATCATCCAATTCTTTGCTCTTTACAATCTTGCTGTTTCTCAAAGTGTACTCCAGACCAGCAATGTCAGCATTGCTGGGAAGCTAGTTAGTGAATAAAAATCTGAATTTAACAAGCTTCCCACAAGGGTTTACATTAGTGTTACAGAATTCTGTTCCACACTATGAGATGTTGCAATGTATTCCCAGGTAGGGCTATTTCTGGGAAAAGTTGTAAGAGTTTTTATTATCAGAGCCTTCATACTTTCACCTCTCAAGACTCTATGTTCCTCTCCTGGGAAACTATATCAGTTTGAAAGCTTCTGGCAGCAAATATCACAAAACATTCAGCATAATGGACTTCAGCTATGAGGAAATAAGTTATCTCATATACCAGAAAGTCCACAACTCAGAGTTGAAGGCTGTGTGTGTGTGTGTGTGTGTGTGTGTATGTGCAACTGTGGGTGGAACCTAGGCCTTCTATCTCCCAGCTATACCCCCAGCCCTATTTTATTTTTTATTTAGAAACATGGTCTTGCTAAGTTGCTGAGAGCCTCACTAAGTGGCTGAGGCTGACTTCAAACCTGCGACCCTCCTGTCTCAACCTCCCAAGTACTGGGATTACAGGTGTGCACCACCACGACCGGTGAGTTGAAGGCTTTTTGATTGTCATTGCATCCATGCTGTCATGGACCCAAGTTCCTTCTACGAGCCTCGATCTCAGGCTGGTTCCTCTTGGTTATAAGGCAGCTGCAGCACCTCCAAGCTTTAGATTCCTTCATGGAGCCATTGAGAAGAAGAAAGGAACATACCGTTCTTTGTTTCTCCCTTTCAGGTGAAGGGAACGTTTATTAGGATGCTCCCAGGAGGTTTTCCCTCATGTCTTACTCGCAGGAATTGGCCCACTTGTTATTTCCTAAATAAATTACTAGACAGGGGAGAGGGATTGCTTGATCATTCTATCCTAATTTCTGAGGGAGACTGGACCCTGGGGAATCAGTCAATGTGATCTCTTCAGAATCCCTGGCACCCACGTTGCCCTTGGCTGCTAAGTTACTGCTTAGATCTGCCACCCTGGCGCCTGATCTTTCTGCTCTCTTCTCCTCCCTGCTGTCAAGACACCATAATAAGCTGATTTCTATGGTTTTGATAACCAAGTAGATTTTGCCAGCATAACCCAGTGAAAAGCTAATCCAGTTCCATGTGACTGGCCCCAGTTATTTAGATACAATATCCTTTAGGTAGAAAAGCTGAGCTTATTAGGCAACCATAGATAGAATAAATAAATAAATAAATACATAAATACATAATAAAGACTTTTATTGCATTGATGTAATGCAGAATGTCAAGAACACTGGACTGAGGGGCTGGGGATATGGCTGCTGGTCTGGAGAGAAATGGTGCTGTCCAGATGTCCATGAGTGATTTCACCTATCTCAGTCTCAATTCACTCATCTGAAAAGGGAGCACGCCTTGGCCTGACTCACCTCATACTGTGAAGAGCATGAGTGATGATGCACAGGAAGAAAAGTTGGAAAGCAAAGTGCTATTATTACTACTCTGGACCCCACCTTAAACACCAGTGCAAAGAACAATGCCTTGCTCTAGATGTTGAACACATATGGGCCGAGTAAGTGATTGTGCTGTTACCTTTTCATGGAGAGGCATTTGAATTTAACCTCAGAAAGCATATTTCACAGTGGCTATCATGCATAGGTACCAGATGTCCAGGAGCCTCTTCAAAGCACTACAAGTCACTCTAGTCCATTTATGAAAATTTACCTCTATTCTGGTCATAGATGAAGGAAGATGGAGTCAGACATATTGTTTTGAATAAGGTGAAATATATACAAAATTCATAAAAAGTTAGACATGCTTTTTATTTGTTTTCAAAATAAAGTATATTTTTTGATTATAGAAGGTCATACTCATTGTGGAAACAAGAGAGGGAAATGTATAAAAACATAAGTTTAAATCTCATACAATGAATCTTATCACTCAGCTATAACCACTAATCCTGGCACTTTCAAGGCTTTGGGTTTATATATATATATATAAAGTATAGCGTTTAGGATGGATATGTATATATATGTATCCATCCTAAACTCAAATAGAATACATATTCTACTCTACCCACACATACAGTTGTATAATTAAAATAGAGTCATACTGCAATATCAGTGTACTTATTCACTTATCAATTGGATTATATATGCACATATGTATATATATATGTTTTAAATAAATTCAAATATATATTATGCATATATATTTTTGATTCATTGATTGAATCAACTGTCATACATGGAATTTTAGGATTTTCTACATTCTTTCCCCTCCCCTCTATCCCTGGGAAAGCAGAACTTATGGTCATTTTAAGAAGTATGTTTTGGCCGGGCATGGTGGCACATGCTTGTAATCCCAGTACTTGGGAGGCTGAGACCGTAGGATCTGGATTTGCGGCCAGCCTCAGATACTTAGTGAGACCCTCAGCAACTTTATGAGACCCTGTTTCAAAATAAAGAATAAAAAATAGGGCTGGGGGTGTAGCTCGGAGGTAGAATGCCCCTGGGTTCAATCCCCAGTACCGCAAAAAAAAGTATGTTTTGGGAAAAGGAGCTTCAGAAATTCTGCTTCTTCCCACCTGAATGACAATATGTGCTGCCACGGAGATCAGATGTTTAGGGGCCCAAGCGATGAGCGGCATCTGACCAAATAACATCTGTGTAATGGCTATTAAGCAGCAGTCATTATCTGAAGTGCTATTGTGGCTCTGAAGCGCAGTAGAGAAACAAACACACATAATGCAGCCGGCCATCAGCCCATCAAGCCAAGCATGCTTATTAGAGCACTACCGAAATTAAGTCATTTCAGAAGAAATAAAAAAAAAACAAAAAGCAAAACACAGAACAAAACAAAAAACTATTTCCCCTGCTTTTGGCTCCTTCCCTTTAAACATAAAACTCATTGCAAACAATTTTCAAACATCCTGCTTTACCCAACAGCACCATAATTTTTCTAGCCTATTTGGTTCTTTTTGTCTCCGAACTTGGAAGTGAGTTACCAGTTTCAGAGTTAGCAAGAACAGAGTTCCTGTATAATTCAATGTCTCTAGCACTCTCAGTTGTCTCCATACCAAGCCGGCTCATCTTTTGTCATTAAAGGTCTCAAGCACTACATCTGTTCTTGACCTACCAGTCTTCAGAGACCTGATTTGTATATTGTCATGTCTTAGGCCTTCTACTTTTTCCTACACTAATCACATTCTCTGACTTTTTTCCCATTTCCCTTATCAAAATATGTCCATCATCCTGAGCTCTTCTCTCTCTTACCTACGAAAACTTTCCTTTAGAAAGTACCCTATTAATTCACACAAACAAGTTATTTAACCATCGCAATGCAACTGACTTATTATGCCCCAAAACTCAGTTGCTTCAACTAAAAATTATTTACTCTGAGTCTGTGGATCAACTAATCCAGACAAGGCTGGACAGGGCAGCTCTGCATTAAGATACAGGTTGGTTGGAGTCTGCTCCACCTTTCTCTTATTCTCTCTGGACCAGTGGGCATTCAAGTATGTGCTACTCACAATGAACAGCAAGAACAAAACAGGACAAGTGAGAATAGGCAATGTCTTTTATGGTCTTAGCCTGAAATTGGCACTCTGTTATTTCTTCCCTCTTCTATTGGCCAAAGAGGTGTCACAGTCAAACTTGATATCAGAGGCACAGAAAGAAACTTTAATCCCAATGGGCACGACTGCAAGGTCACATGGAAAAGAGCAGGGATGTCTAATTCTAATACAGGGAAATCATGAAGAATAGAGGAACGATGATCTAATCTACCGTATAGCCTCAGGCTACTGACAGATTATTATCTTTCCCAAGGATTTTTTAAACAAAAATAGCTAGCTTTAAGCCAAATTCCAATGACATTCTAAACATGCAGTTTCAAGCAGCAGTATATGCAAAATGAGAACATTCTCAAATCCTTTTAATGTACAACATAGACAACTCCTTGTCTACTTGTAAAATAGAACCGAAATGATCGAGATTCCAGAGATGGATGACCTGGAACCTGAAAGTATTCCCAGGAATATTCTTGGGCTTGGGTGTATTAGTAGGATTTAGGTTTAAATCCCATTGTTGCTAGCAGCACGACAAAATTCTCGAGCCTTAGTTTCCTTACCTGTAAAGTGAGAAATTAACAAAAACTACCTTTTAGGATTGCCAAGGGAACAAAATGAAAAATATATATATATAAACTGCCTTGTTTTTAATAAAGTACCTAGCATCCACTAGGTACATCTGTGATTTCCCCTTCATTTGTATTTCATATTTCAGAAAAGAATTGCCATTTACTTTGAAGGTGAAGTGGACTACATTGTTAAATAATGGGCCCAGAGGCACAGAGCAGGCTTTCATTTACCTAGTATGTTTCCTGATGTCTTGATGTTCCTTTCATTAAAGTGGCTTTAGCAGTGTCTGCTATAAACACAGTTGCTAGTAGATGGCCTTTAGGTGCATAGTAGACCTTGGTGACTAGAGAGAATGGGTTAAAAATGCAGTGATACTTTTATCCTCAAAACTAAGCTGTGAATTGTTCTGTGCACAGCGTTTTCTTCTTCCTTCCCAAAGCTGCTACTCCTGGACAAATAACAAGAAGCTTCCTGCTCAAAAGCCATAACCCACTAACCATTATTTTCACTTTTACCTTCATTCTACATTCTACTTTCACTTTTAGTCTACGTTAATTTATTCTTTGTATGGGATGCAATATTCAGTGCAACTCCTATGGACTAATAAGAGAGTCCTAGTGAAATTGCGTAGTAGAATAGAGTAGGAAGTCAACACAATCCTTTTAATTCTGGAAAAAGTCTGAATTGCCTGTCTAGAATCATAAAAGCAATAGCCTATGTTTGTATGATGACTCACAGTACAGAAATCTGCACACTAGCTCATTTTCCATAGTGTTGGTAATCATGTCTATCTCTCTGAGACTGTTTTGGGGTAAATAGGCTCAGAGAGGTAGAAAACTTGCCTAATGTCACATGGCTAAAATGTGGTTGAGTGGGGACTTGAATGCAGATGTTCCCATTCTAAATCAACAACCTCCTCCAGTCTCGGCCTCCACTTTGCAGCAGATGAGTTGCTGACTCAGTCTTGATATATCATAAAACTACAGAATGATTCATACTCCAACACCCATTTTAGGGAGGATCAGCTCTTTTAAAAATCAACATCGCTCACTGAGCAGCTAGGGGAGTATGACATCAATAGGAAGAGACAAGCTTAACAGTATATTGAATTTGATAAAAATTGCTTTAGATAATTTTGTAGGTGTGAGGATCTGGGAAATACCAACTGATTTTCTGAGCAAGATTCTTAATTCTTGTTTTATTTTTTATTTTTATTTTATTTATTTATTTTTGTGGTACTGGGGATGACCCCAGGGACATTCTGCTTCTGGGCCATACCCTCAGCCCTATTTTATTCTTTTATTTTGAAACAGGGACTCACTAAGTTGCTGAGGTCCTTGCTAAGTTACTGAGACTGGCTGGGAACCTCCAAACCTCCTGTCTCAGCCTCCCAAGTACTAGGATTACAGGCCTGCTACCACACCCAGCTTACTCTTGTTTTAAAATACATACATTTTGTGGGAAAAATTGATTCATTTGTTAGCATACATGTACTCTATGCAATGAATAGAATCCTAAAAAATGTGTGAAATAATTTTATAAGATGAATGATTGTATGTATGCATTGTGGTCACTTACTCCTTCCTAAAATCAAAACAAAATAAAACAAAACAAACAACACAAAAACAAGAACAAATTAATTAAAATCTATGGTAAATCATTTTGTAAAACACATTTATTTTTGTTGCACCTTCAATCTTAACGTATCTATTATTCTGATTCCTGATGTTATATACTGACTTGTTAAGTAGGCTGCGTGTACATGTGTATACAAATACGTGCATCTATGTTTATTTTGGTTTCCACAGTGGCTATTTGGTGACTTCAAATCATTAGATCCTTCACAGCATGGGCTTATTTTTGCTAATCCCCAACAATCCCCAGCACATTTATGATACTACCATATATATACTGTGTACTTGATAAATATTTGAGGTTGCTGATGAAACTGCCGCTGCTGATAAACTACTGTTGGAAGAGCCTGAGGTCTATATTAGAGAGAAGCTTTTCTCTTCTAAACTATCGATTGACTCTTGCATGACATTTAATAAAAGCTTTGCATTACCAGTTGCATAACAGCAATTAAAACCCTCATCAAATCTATCTTAACTGCTTAGAGTCTTCCACTGGGGAGCATTTTCCTTGGCAAACATCTGCAATAAAAGGCTATTTAATCTTCATAACTGAAACAGTCAGTTATGCTAATTCGTCTCCTTTATTGTCAATTTACATTGGAGTCACACACAGCTCTGGTCTTTAGGAGAGATACAGAAAAAGCACAGATCTTCCAGCAAATATAACTAGTAGCGAGGTCCCTGTCACTGAAAGTGGTCAGACTTGGCCTAAGTGATCATTTGTCACTAATACTATAGAAAAGGTTTCTCAATGGGAGTGAGGTTGGATTAATGAAGATCTATGATGCCTTCAATTAAAGATTCTCTGTCTTCCCTTCCAGCCTAAGAACAATGCTCTCCAATACTGCAGAGACCCATTCAGATTAAAACTCTGGGACCAGGTTTCAGAGGTGGATAAAAACAGCCTACATTTGTACCATATTTTCCTTCTAAATACTTTAAACTTTGTTCAGCTTCATGATAAGATGGGGAAACACTCATTTTTAATCATGTAAGTAAAAAGAAGGCAAGAAAGTAAAACTGTATATGTGGTATGAGCTTAACCCACATATATTGAGCCCAGTCTGTATCGGGAGCTCTGCTGTTCCAAGTCTGTCCACACATTGTATGTTTGTCACTCAGACTTATCAATCACAATTTGGGAGATCCTAAGCTTCCTGGAATAGTTTACAATAAGCTGAGGTCTTGAAATACAATTAAGAGTTACTCTATTCTAATTGGTGGTTAAACTGGTGATAGATGGTACGCAACAGAATTTAGATTGTTGAGTATATTTCTATTTTACAGAGAAGGTAACAGAGGATCAAGAAAAATTCAACAAAATTACCCAAATTGCTTCTTGCCTTATGTTTACTTATATGATTAAAAATTAGTATTTTCCCATCCTATTATGATTACTAGTATTTTAAAATAGGCATATGTTACTCCAAAGTCCACAAGAAGCATTTTTTTAAGAATATTGAAAGTTAAAACATTAAAAGAATGTAATGGTCATATCTGTATATTTTTGTCTTTATTATGTATTTTGTGTCCTCTTCCTGCCCCCTTTT
>PVJS01023868.1:0-29174 GCA_004027185.1 Glis glis
AAAAAAAAAAAAAAAAAGAGTCATGTTGTAGCTGGTAGATGACTACTGAAAGCTATTAAAAGAAAAATAATGAAAAGACAAAGATCTAGTTCAATGTTTGTTTTACTTGTTTTACCTGCCAGAAAGGAAAGAATCAGCATCATCAAATTTTCAAGATGATTTGAGCAGTATTAATATTTTACAGAATTTATAATGGCTACTCAAGAAGACTGATTAGAAAAAAATCAATTATTTCTTATGATTTTAACAACCATAACAAATAATAATTATAAAAGATAATTTTCAAAATATTTAAAGTTGAGGTTATTTTGTACTGTAAAATTATAAGCTAATACCCAAACTAACTTATTATAATTTTTTTCTTTACTCTTAGAATATTATATCACATGTACATGAACCCCTGAACTTAACAGGTTATTCGTTTTATGTAATTTTCTGTTTCATTTGTTGCCTCCAAGTCTTTCTTGTAGTTTTATTGCCTTCCTATTTTTTTTAATATTCTTTTTTCCTTTCAAAGATGCCTAACTTAGTTACCTTCAAATATCCCAAGACACAAAAGACGATATATCAAGTTCATGAAGTAGGAAACCTACTTCCCACCTGCTTTTTCTAAATTTAATCACTGTACTCATTTTCTCGGCTTCTATTTCTGTCTTTGGAGGGGAGCTGATCCAATTCTAACCTACTTGCTTCATGAACTCTTGAATTTATACACACTTTCAGGGTTTAAGTTGCTGTGCTGAAAAACACAGCTGAGGAACAGAACCGGGTTAAAAAAAAAACATAATTTGATTAAGCATAGTATATTTTGAACAAAAGCCATCACTACGGCTGGCTAGGGTACACAGTGCAAATGTCTTCAGGGCCCAAGAGGAACAAGATATTATCTGGGAATTCCTAAGTGAAGCTAGTGAAAGTCTACAGGCAGTTCCGTCGGCAAGTGCTAAGGGCTGAAGTACCAGGCTACAGAGAATCATGATTTAAAGAGCACAGAAAAGGCGAAGGAGATGCCACGCCATGCAGAAAATTTATTTGACTTTATTGAATCTTAAACTTATTGCTCACGGCAATCTTGACTTAATATTCGAACATTCACTGAAATGCATTCTTTTGCCCTTTTAAAAAGTGCTAATCAAGCAAGGCATGGTGGCACTTGCCTGTAATCCCAGTACTTGTGCGGCTGAGTCAGGATGGTTGCAGTTTTGAGGCCAGCCTCCTCAAATTATGGAGGCCATTAGCAACTTAGTGAGACCCTGTTTCAAAATAAAAAAATAAAATAGGGGTAGGGTGGTAGTTCAGAGGTAAAATATTCCTGGATTCAATCCCCATTACCACAAAAAAGTGCTGACATTCTAAAGTGGAATTAAATGAAATAGGATTTGCTTTAGTTGACATATATCTAGGTGCAAATGTTTCTAGTGTTTTTACTAGAGGACTTTGAGAGACGTATAGAGTAACGGAGAAAAAATGTTGATTAAATACTGACTAGCTACTGCTTTAACTTGAACTATCTAAGAGAGAAATCTTTCTTTTAGTGTGTATAGAGTTACCTTCAGGACAATCTCTAACCCTGGTATTTAACTTTATCATTCACCCTTCAATGCCTGTACCCTTATGGCACTAATTCAGGCCAACCAAAGGAGTGATTCCCATCCCAGGCTGGATGCAGCGGGATGGGGCAAGATCTCATGGTGCTACTCAGACGGTGTGCAATGTAAAGCCGATGAATTGTTTATTTCTGGAATTTTCCATTTACCATTTCAGATCAAGGTTTACCACTGTGGAAGGTAAAACCTCAGATCAGCAGGACTACTGTATACCATATCGTTCATAGATTACCTGCACTCTTCTTTGGAGAATTTACATAATTTGTATAGACATCTCAGTCTTTCTGTTTATAGCACTCAAACTTTAATAGTACCCTCCTTATGTTAGAAATAGATTTTAGGGAAGCCACTAATAAAAATTCATGATATCAAAAATAACTAGGCAAACTTACTTCTGCACAGAGGGGTGCAAGAGCCACCTTAAAATCGGTGCACAAGCATACTGGGCGGGCAGTCACTCACCTGTTAGTCCCTAACCCGGAGGCCACTATGCCATTCCCCATTGGCTGGAGTACAGCTTGTGCAGTCCAATCCGGTTGGCTAGTGTTCACTGGGCAGATTTTACAAAAAGTGAAACACGAAGGCAGTATATCTGTGAGTGGAACATATAAACACGTGTACAAAATGTATACCTAAGCTACAGTTACAAAACGGAAGCCTGTCTGTTTCTATGTGATCTTGCAACTTAAGATTGCCTTCCTTTCTTACACTAAATATTCAAGGATCTCTCTCTCCCCCTCTCCCTCTCCTTCTCCCTCCCTCTCTCTCTCTCTTTCCCCCCTAGGGATTGAATCCAGAGGCATTTTACCTCTGAGCTATACCACTAGCCCTTTTTAGTTTGAAACAGGGTCTTGCTATATTGCTGAGGCTGGCCTCGAACCTGTGATCCTCCTGTCTTAGCCTCCCAAATACTGGGATTACAGGCATGCACCATAATGTCTGGCTTCTCTTACTTTTAAAACGGTGTATTTGATGCTTCCTGCTAGTGGTACTATAAAAAAAAATCTGTTGATGCTACCATTTTTTAGTATTAGAAAATTTTTCTGGTGGAATATATTTGAAAACCCCTGCATTTCATAAGGAAGAAGTGATTGATGCTATGGTACTTAAATAATGGAAAATATTTTAGTGTAACAACACTATTCTGTCTAGGTGAGCATCCATACTGGTGTGTCTTTCAAAGCATAATTTTCCTGAATAGTTCTAGAGATTCAGATAATATATTATCTTTATTTTACTTGCCAGTTTCTAAGTGATATGCCATCTCCTATGCCCAACGTATGAGAACCCAGGAAGCTTGTCACTCATTGCTACCAAGTTGTTTGGATCACAGTTTTATAAGAATTTCTTATATTTCACTGGAATTTTCTATAAGATAAATCCTAGCCACCTTGCTTATCCTAAAGAAGCCAACTTTTTTTCTTGATAGATTCTGCTAAATACTTTGCTCTTGGCACTAATGCATTTATAAACTCACTTTTCAAAGTATTTATAAAAATAGGATTCTTTGCTATTGTGTTAAGTGTAGTATTTTTGCCAAAATATCTTTGGAAAGTGATATTTTCAATCTTGCTGCCCTATTTCTGAGGAAATGTCCTATTTAGTACTAGGAACCTCCTGGGTGTTGTTTATATTCAAAATGTTTCCCTTCTGATCTTTCTTTACAAAGAAAATTCTCATTTGACTATGTTCCCAGAGTGAAATAGGTGAATGATCCACTTTATAATAACAATATTATGCCAGTTGATTGTAAAATGCATGGATTTTCAAAGAAAGCTCACATTATTGGTATATGCTATAGTTAATGATATAAAAATGTTATAACAAAAATAGCCAAATGTATCATATGTTGTATCTATCATTTAGCCAATATTAGAGAAAATGTCCAAGACCAGTCAGTTTTCTTTGCAATTGATGAAAAAAGAAGGATAAATACTTTCCTTCAATTTTAGACTCAAGTTGACTTAAAAGCAAGTAATTTCTCATACAACATAGCTATGGCTATGATATAAATCCTGTTTGAAATAATATCAGTATTTATTTTTCATATCTGCATACTAGGTCTTCTTTTTTTGTGGTACTGGGGATGGAACCCAGGGACATCCTACCTTCAAGCTACACCCCCAGCCATATATTTTATTCTTTATTTTGAAACAGGGTCTCACTAAGTTGCGGAGGGTCTCACTAAGTAGCTGAGGCTGGCCACAAACCCGGATCCTCCGGTCTCAGCCTCCCAAGAACTGGGATTACAAGCGTGTGCCACCACACCCGGCTTTATATACTAGGTCTTCTATACATATACATGTATATATACACATACACATATCTGTAGTATGTATATAAATTTTCGTATACTCAATGAAAAGAAACTAACAGTAAGCAAGGAGAAAATATGTACTTAAATGTATATTTATTTTTAAAAGAAATTATTAGGCTTTTGCTCATGTAATATACTCTCTCATAGTCCTGCTCCAATTTTTGTTTTGTAAAATATCTGAAAAAAAACTATTTGAATAGAAAAATCTATTTTCTGGAAAAATCTATTAATATTACTGACAGAATTCTTGAAATGAATTATAGTCGATAGGAGGCCACACATTTTTATAACTTTTTCTAATAGAGTCAAAGAATCCAATTTGTTGAAACTATTCAGGTATTTCTTAATTATTCTACTCAGTGAGCAGAGCTGAGCAAATAGTACCAAACATAATCTGTTAGTTAAATCAGGATTTGGACAATTGAAAATAGGTTGTATTTAGATTACGAAGCAAAATCACATATTTATTCGGGTTACAGTGTGCACAGATTACCATATTGGAGTGTTGTTGGGAAACACAAAGACTTCCAGAAACTTCTTCCAACCCCACCAATCTGTACAAAACATGAATTCCAATACACTGAGAATTCTAATAGTCTACACTTTGCTGATACAGCATGCTTCTATTTTTTGTTTGTTTTAAAAGGAAGAATGTATGTATGAATTCAAAGCAATACAAAAATATATTGAGTTGAGCTGTGTGAAATCGCTTTTTGGTTGGCCACAATCATATAATATTTGCAGTTTTACATGGCTAATTGTTTTGTTTTGTTTGTTTCTGTGCTACTGGAGATTGAGCCCAGGGACTTTCTACCTCTGAGCTAAACTCCCAGCCCTTCTCATTTTTTATTTTAAAACAGAGTCTCACTAAGTTGTGGAGGTCCTCACTAAGTAGCTGAGGCTGGCCACGAACCCGGATCCTCCTGTCTTAGCCTCCCAAGTACTGGGATTACAAGCGTGCGCCACCACGCCTGGCTCAGCATATTTCTTAATTTTGTAACTGTATTCATGTGAACTTGGAAAAAAAACATGAAGTGCTACCCTCTTAACTTCCACAATTTCATGGGTTCCTAAAAAAAAAAAGTCTAATTATGCCCATAGTGTTAGTGAATATTAAGAGCAAGTGATGACCTATTTTACTTTACCTATTAGAAGAAAATGGCTAAAAAAAGAAACTGGTAAGCACATGAAACATATAATAGTATAGAGAGTGAAATATTGGGCTTGGACCAGGATCGTGATAAGTTTTATTTTTATTTTTTTGGTACTGGGTATTGAACCCAGAGGCATTCACCTCTGACTTGTAGCCCCAGCTCTTTTTTTTTTTATTTTGAAACAAGCGAGGTCTTACTAAGTTACTGAGCGCCTTGCTAAGTTGCTGATTTTTTTTTAAGGGAGAAGCAGTAGCAGGCAGGGAAAGATGACACCATGAACTGCTGGCAAGCCTTCCTTAACCACTGGCCAGCGTGCTGGCTCCTAGAATCCATCCGTGCACTCTGGTACAGCTTCTTATACTTACTACGCTGCACCTGCACCAGGGAGCTGCTAGTTGAGCCATGCTCAATTAGTACAGACAGGAGAGTTCAGATGTTGGGTTACTTTGGTCATCTGCCTCTTTTGAAGGCAAGTGCTTGCTTCACAAAGTATTCAGCCTGGACCACTCAAGGCCTGTGGCAGCTCCCAAGTAGGTCACATGGAAATGCTTTCCCACTACATCCAGCAAAGGATTTTTATTGACCATTCCTCTACCTGTAGTTTATGTCTCAGAGCATTTCAAAACATCGCTCTGTAACAAAAAGACTTCTGTCTGTCTTAGGGCCAGCGAGTTCAGGATGCCGCCAACCCTGACAGAAAATAAATGAAATGTCAATGTTTTTGCATTTTTTCCCTTTTCCTCAAATGTTAAATGTGAGTTCCCTGACGACCTGCCCTAGTCCATACAGATATATCTGCTGTCGTCATTTGATGGTTTAAGTGATCAAAGCTTTACTGTATTTCACTAGTTTATAAGTAACTTGCAATGTAAGCATTTATAAACTTTAAACTAAATAAAACTCATTTTTAAACCTCATTTATATTTACTTTATTTCCTTCGTTCTTTTCTTTTGTGTGTGTGTGTGTGTGTGTGTGTGTGTGTGTGTGAGGGTTTACTGGGGATTGAAGCCAGGGGCATTCTGCCTCTGAGCTATATACCCCCAGCCCTATTTCATTTTTTTTTTTATTTTGAAACAAGTTCTAAGTTGCGGAGGGCCTTGCTAAGTTGCTGAGGCTGGCTGGGAACCTGTGATCCTTCTGTCTCAGCCTCCGAAGTACTAGGTTTACAGGCATGCACCACCACACCTGGCTCTCATTTATATTGAAAATGAAGTGTCAATGATCAAAAGGAATTAGTTACTTTCTTATATCATAAGACACTTGAATTTGGTAAACTTGGAATTCTGAGGGAAAACAACATTTCTTCTCTGTTCAAGAATTAGTTTGGTAACTACAATGTACTGCTAAAGTGTTAAAGTTTTGCTTCTTATTCTATGCGAACACCACCATCCCACAGTCTGAATTAATTTTAAGAACTCTTATGTGTAATCTATAAGAAACTTGATTGTGATTTGATTATAGGTTACAAACCAGATGGCTTCCAGCTTTGATTTTTAGTGGTTTTGTGAAATGTTTGCAGAATTCAGATGATACAAGTATTTCCCAAGTTTGGCTACATAACTAGGAATCATTGAATCATCATGTGATTGTCATATGAATCATCAAAACTGCATAGATATTGCCTTTTTTCTATTCATTTGTTTTTATGCACATAGAAGAATTTTTGCCTAATCAGTCTTTATTAAGGTGAGCTACATAGGGATGGTAGGCTCATTATTAAAATAATACTAAAAAATGAAATTTCAAGATGTAAAAAAAGTAAATATGACTTCTATTCCTTAAAATAAAACAGAACTCTCCTCTTAAATTGTGGCTTAATTTCATCCAGAATTCTTATTTTCTTTCTCCCAAATCCAAGACAGCATGAGAATCTTAGATTGCTGGTGGGAATAGGTAATTAGCAATGGTGGTTTACCATTGGGAATGAGCATAATCTCTACAGCCTTCTGGTCAGTATAAATATCTGCATATTCTTGAACAGAGCTGTTTTCCCCCAGAATTTTGAGTTCATCATATTCAAGTGTCTTATGATACTAGAAAGTAACAGGTCTTAGCTGAGTGTGGTGGCGCACACCTATAATCCCAGTACTTGGAAGGCTGAGACAGAAGGATCACAGGTTCATGGCTAACCTCAGCAATCTAGTTAGACTCACAGCAACTTAGTGAGAAGTGTTTCCAAATAAAAAAACAATAAAATAAAATACAACAAAATAGGACTGGGGGTGTAGCTCAGAGGTAGAATGACCCTGGGTTCAATCCCCAATACCACACACATACACACACTCACACACACACACACACACACACACACTAAAAGGTCTTAACACAATGAATGCTTCAGAAACCTTTAGTTTATATAACTCATTGGTCTGAAGGAATTAGTAAAGTTTCCAACAAGTGTCCATATCCCTGAACAATATTTTTTTAAAGTCTTTGTATTTGTTTTAACTCCTACCAAAAGAACTGTGAACTGATAAATGAAAAACACTTATCTTGAAAAGGAAATATTTTTCTTATTTCTTCCATTCTATGAAGATGAATTTTGCTGTACAAAATGACATAATCAGCCTTCCATTTTATGTAAATGAGCACTTGATCATTGTCCCTTCTTTTTCTCTCATTATATGATCTATTTATGACTCATCATTCCCACAACTGGAAAGACACAAACTGAATAAAAAAGAAATAGCTACCAACACTGAGAAGATGCATATTTTGATGCTATATGATAAATATTTTAATGTAGCCATGATAAAAATACTTCAGTAATTGTGATAGCTAATCTAATTTGTCAACTTGACGGGATCATGACACACCCAAGATCATGTGACTTTGGGTGTGTAACAGCAGATTAAACAGAAAGTCCTGCCGTAAATGTAGGCAGCAGGGTTCTGATAGGTGCAGGACTTAGATAAAAGAAGGAGAAAGCCGATAGAGGGATGCGCAACTCTTTCTGAAGAAAACGCATCTTCTCTCGTCTGAGATCATCGGTCTCCAACTTTGCCGTTTTTCTGAAGAGCTTCTTGATCTTCTGCTCTTGTCTGAGATCATCAGCCTCCAGCCCTTCGAACTGAAACTTCACCATCTTTCTCCAAAGAGCTTTTAGACAGCTTGACCAGCTACTGGTTCCTCTGACTCTCCACGTGCAGTCGGAACTCCGGACTACATTGTAAGGTGATCTGATAAATCCCTTTTTCCATATACTCATTCTGTGAACTCTGTTAGTCTAGTGAACCCTGACCAATACAGTAATTGATAGTGAACACAGTTGAAACAAATAATAGCAATAACTACAATAATAATAATAAAAGATTCAACAAATAAGTAAAAAATCTCAGTAAAGAAATATAAAAAATAACCAACTGGAAATTCTAGGACTAAAATATACAATAACAAAAAATTTTTTTTCAATGGATTTACTCAATAGTGTTATGCAGGAGATAGAGTAAAAACTTAGCAAGATTAAAAAGAGAATAATAAAAGTATGCAAACGATTAAAAAATATGCAGCCTAAGCAACAGAAAGAAGATAGATTAAAACTCAAAAGGCAAGTCCTCAGGTCCTCCACAGGTCCTGTGGAGCTATAACAAAAGAGAGTCATTTGAGTTTTGCACAAAAAAGATTAAATCAGTTGGGGCTGCAAAAGTTTTCTAAGGCCAGGGTGGTAAAAATATGCAGGGCAGTCAGATATCAAGAGTGGGGGTAGTGGTTGATAAACTGCGGTAGCCGGATTCTTGCTCAACCTGGATTCCACAAGAACAGAGAAGGAAGGCCAAAGGCAGGCCTACTCAGAAAAGAACCAAGGGAGCCTCAAGATCCATAAATAACAGTATCATGTAAAAGTGTTAACGTAAGTTCAATGTAATTGTTTCTGGTGTAATGTTTACAGAAGGGAAAGGAAAAAAATGGGCAACCAGTATATTTGTAGTATACTTTTTTTAATTTAAGAAAGCTGAATAAAAAAATGATAAAATTCTGTTCATATTGGGATTGTAATACATGAACACGTGTTATTCTTGAACTGTTTATGTTTCAAACTTTAAGAGGGAAGGAGAGAGGGAGAGAGAGAGAAAGGAGAGAGGGAAGGAGGGAGGGAAGAAGGGGGGGAGGGAGAGGTGAGAGGAAGGAAGGAAGGAAGGAAGGAAGGAAGGAAGGAAGGAAGGAAGGAAGGAAGGAGCTGAGAATGGGTGCTGCAATTGTCTGGAGTTCCTGATTTAGGATACAGTGGGTACCACTGAAGCTCTTTTTGTTTATTAGATGCAGACGACTTGAGAGCAGAAGGAAAAAGAACAAAACTTATAATAAAATGTCACTCTGCAAAGGCTGGTAGAGAACATAACAATACGCTTTTTTGAAGGCATCTCAAAGGTTTTAATACTGAAACAGCATTCTTTGAGGGAATATTTATATTGTATCAAGAAATTCCTCTGTCGATGAATAAAAAGAGTCTACAAAGATAAACAATGTTTAAAATCCACCAAAGTATAGCTCACCAAAGCTGAAATACAGAACAACAGGCAAGATAACAAATTATTTAAGAAATAGTTTGACAGAAAGGGAACAGTGAAAGTTCCACACAGATAAATGAGAAATGAAGACCTAGTTTCACATTGGTTATTCCCTTTTCACCCTTTTTGAATTGTTTACGGCATAACATAAAAAATAACCTCAGATGTTAAAAAAAAGAATTGATTTTGTTTCCTTAAGAAACTTTTATTTAAATATTGTTCTTGGATCTTTCTAAAAAAATGCTGATGTCATTGCAAGAGAGACATTCTGGGTCTCATGAATCTTGTAAATAAAATAGACAAGGATTTTTTGGACATTTTAATGAATATTCAATAGATGTTTGAAAGATAGAGAGAAATGATTCAGTGTTGAAAATTTATAGTTCTTTACACCCTAAGGTATAAATCTGTGGCGGCAGCTAGTTCAGAAGCCCTGACTATTCTAAGACCAATAACAACTTTACAGATCAGTGCTAACCATTTTACTGGTAATAATACTTACATTAATATCACAGTAAATTAACATAAAAACCCTTTTTATTGTTAATTTGGTTATACATTGTAAATTCAAATTTTTCATATTAATGATAAGTCTTTATAGACTATTTTAGGGAGAATATAAACTGTCCAAGTGTACCCAGAAGAGCATTGGGATGGTAAAGAAAATAGAGATATGCTTAACAACTCTTCCAGAAAAATCAAAGTGCACAGTAGAGGCATGGATTGATAAAAACATAGACAAAGTTTTCTAATCAGGAAAGAAATAAAGGGGAAAGAGAAAGAAAATACAAAATAGAGGAAAAGCTCCTTTGCTCTGGGAGGTGCATTGGAAACCACCCTGCCCCCCCGCCAGTATCCTTCTAGAACAGAGAGGTACAGGCAAAGAAGTGCAGGACCTTCTTCAGCAGAAGACAAGCAAAATTAAGACACCTATGGAAGAGGGCAGGTGACATTCACACGCCCAAGGACAGCACAGATGGGAGAACGCTTGCCTTCCGTTGAGTGAAGACACTACGATGCTGGACAGGGCATACAAGTCCTAGGGGCTTGAGGCAAGCCTAGGAGCTATAACCAGCAAGCCATGAGTGGAGATGAAATGATGTCATAAAAATTCAATTAATCCAAAAGGCAGGAAAGGAGCAAAAAGAGAATGAGGCAAATAGAATATAATTAGCAGTTTGGTAAGTTTAAACCCACCCATATCAATAATTATACTAAATGTAAATTTAATGCTAAATGTGCTTGCATCTAGCAAGAGACTTTTAATCCACATGAAGCAAAATCTGATAAAACTAGAAAGAAAAATAATCACATCCCCAATTATAATTGGAGACTTCATTTGTTTTTCAGGAATCAATGGAACAGGTAGTCAGAAAATCACTAAGCTTATAGAAGACTTGGAAAACACTATCAACTAACTTCATATTTTGACAATTATTAAGCATACCACCCCCAAATAGCACCAAACACACATTTTTTTATTTATTGGTGCATTGTAAGCATACATCTTGATAGGTTTCAGGGTGGTAGAAGTATACATGCACCCATCGCTCATTTAGCCCTCCCCCAAGTCCCACCCCCATTCCCTCCCCCTTCCCTCCTTCTCTTACTCAGCATAGTGATTGACTTTGATAAGTTTGTGTATGTACATCATGCGCATTAGGGTGTTTCCCTCTTCCCTCCTCCCATCTCCCTCAGTTAGGTCGCCTTCTTTACTCATCTAAAGTTTCTCCTCCTTTGTCTAGAGTCCCTCCTATGTCCCGTTTTCTCCCTAGCTTCTGCATATTAGGGAGAACATCCAACTTTTCACTTTTTGTGACTGACTAATCTCACTTAGCATAATATTGTCTAATTCCATCCATTTCTCTGCAAATGACATAATTTTGTTCTTCTTTATGGTTGAGAAAAATTCCATTGAGTACATATCCCATTGTTTTCTAATCCATTCATCTGTTGATGGACATCTCGGCTGGTTCCATATTTTGACAATTGTGGATTGTGCAGCTATAAACATAGATATGCATGCATTACTCTGGTAGTTTGGTTTCCTTTCTTTTGGATAGATACCTAGAAGTGGTATAGCTGGGACATATGGTAGGTTCATTCCCAATCTTATGAGGATCCTCCACACTGTTTTCCAAAGTGGTTTCACCAATTTGCAATCCCACCAACAGTGTATCAGAGTTCCTACTTCTCCACATCCTCACCAGCATTTGTTATTGTTGGTATTTTTTAATGATTGCCATTCTAATTGGGGTTAGGTGAAATCTTAGGGTAGTTTTTATTTGCATATCTCTGATTGCTAATGATGTTGAATATTTTTTCATACATTTATTGGCCATTTCTATTTCTTCTTTGTGAAGTGTCTATTTAATTCACTTGCCCATTTTTTGATTGGGTTATTTGTTTTTTTAGCAGTGGGTTTCTTGAGTTCTCTGTATATTCTAGATATTAGTCCTCTATCAGAGGAATAGCTGGCAAAAATCTTCTCCCATTCTGTTGGCTCTCTGGTGAGGTTCTTGATTGTTTCCTTGGCTACACAGAAGCTCTTTAGTTTAATGCAATCCCACATATTGATCCTCATTTCAATTTCTCGTGCCTTTGGGGTCTTGTTGAGGAAGATTTTGCCTGTGCCTATATGTTAAAGAGTTGGACCTATGCCCTCTTCAAGTAGATGCAAGGTCTCTGGTATAATTTCCAGGTTTTTGATCCATCCTGAATTGACTCTTGTACAGGGTAAGAAAGTGAGGTTTATTTCCATTTTTCTGCATATGGTTAACCAGTTTTGCCAACATCATTTGTTGAAGAGGCTATCTTTTTCTAGTGTATATTTTTGGCCCCTTTGTCAAAAATCAATTGGCTGTAAGTGTGCGGAATTGTTGCTGAGTCTTCTATTCTCTATTGGTCTGTGTGTCTGCTTTTGTGCCAACACCATGCTGTTTTTATTACTATGGCTTTGTAGTATAGTTTGAAGTCAGGTATTGTGATGCTTCCTGCATGGTTCTTGTTGCTAAGAACTACTTTGGCTATTCTGGGTTTTTTGTTGTTCCATATGAATTTAAGGACTGATTTTTCTATGTCTATGAAGAATGACCTTGGTAATTTAATGGGTATTGCAATGAATCTGTAGACCACTTTTGGAAGAATGGCCATTTTGATGATATTTATTCTGCCTATCCAAGAGCATGGGAGGTCTTTCCATCTTCTAAGATTTACTTCATTGATTTCTGCTCTGATTTTAATAATTTCCTGTCTTCTACTGACTTTGGGGTAAGACTGTTTCTGTTTTTCAAGGGCTTTGAAGTGTGTCATTAGGTTTTTTATTTGGTGATTTTCTGTTCCTCTTATGTGAGCACTCAGTGCTATAAATTTTCCTCTAAATACTGCCTTTAGTGTGTCCCAGAGATTTAGATATGTTGTATCTCTATTTTTGTTTGTTTCTAGGAATTTCTTAATTTCTCTCCTTATTTCTTCTGTGACCAATTCCTCATTCAGCTGTGTGGTGTTCAGTCTCCACGTGTTTATGAGGTTTCTCTGGGTCTTCCTATAGTTGATTTCTAGTTTCATTCCATTATGGTCTGGAAAAACACAGGGGATTATGTCATATTTTTTGAATTTGCTAGTGCTCACTTTGTGGCCCAGGATATGGTCTATTTTGGAGAAGGTTCCATGGGCAGCTAAAAAAAAAATGAATTAAGCTATAGTTGGGTGGAATATTCTGTATGTGTCTAGTAGGTCCATTTGGTTTATGGTGTTCCTTAGGTCTGAGGCATTTTTAATGACCTTTTGTCTTGAAGATATATCTAGTGGTGTGAGAGGAGTGTTGAAGTCTCACAACATTATTGTTGTAGGATCTATGTGTGACTTAATGTTGTGAAGAGTTTTTTGAAAGTGGTTGCACCTATGTTTGGGGCATAAATGTTGACTATTGTTATATCCTCTTATTGGATTGTTCCTCTTATCAGTAAAAAATGACCTGCTTTGTCTCTTCTGATAAGTTTAGGGTTGAAGTCTATTTTGTCTGATATCATAGTTGCTACTCCTGCTTGTCTTGGAGTTCCATTAGCATGGATTACCTTTCCCTATGCCTTCACCTTTAATTTGTATATCTTTACTTGCATGGTGTGTTTCTTGCAGACAGCATATAGATGGATTATGATTTTAATCCATTTTGCCACCTTAAGTCTTTTGATTGGGGAGTTGAGGCCATTTATATTCAGCATGATTATTGAGAGATGATTTTTAATTCCCAACATTTTGAATTTTAACTTCTGTTTGAGGTTCTTCTTTGCTTAGTTGTTCATTTGATGGAAATCGTTGTTTCTCTAGTTCTGGCATTTATTTATTATTTTCTCTTTATAATTAATCTCTTTGAGTATTTTCTCTGGTGCTTGTTTAGAAGATATAAATTCTTTCAGCTTCTGTTTGTTGTGGAAGATTTTTATTTCCTCCTCAAATTTGAAAGATATCTTTGCTGGGTAGAATAGTCTTGGCTAGAAGTTGTTTTTTTTTTTTTTCCAGAGTTTGTAATATGTTGCTCCATGCCCTCCTGGCTTTCATGACTTCATTTGAGAAGTCTGTATTGATTCTTATTGGTTTGCCTCTGAATGTCATTTGGTCTTTTACTCTCATTGCCTTTAAGAGTCTTTCCTTGGCCTTTACATTGGTCAATTTGATTATTATGTGGCATGGTGAACCTTTTCTCTGATCTTGTCTAATTGGGGTTCTATATGTTTCCTGTACCTGTGTGATGACCTCTTTTTCTGTATTTGGAAAATTTTCTGATGTTGGTTATTGATTCCTTTGGTTTCTACTTCTATTCCCTCTTCTATGCCTATTATTCTTAGGTTTGCTCTTTTAAGACTGGCTCAGATCACTTCAATGTCCAATTCATGCTGTTGAATTGTTTTTTCTAATTTATATACTATGCTCTGCATTCTCCATAGAGAATGTTGGGTTGGTATGATTTATCCGGAGACACCACGGCCGGGTGTCTTTTAGTGATTCCTGGAGACCCTGCAAAGGCACTGTGATCTGCAGACTGTAGGTCTCTCCCACCCAAATGTCCCTGAGGGCTGTCTGCTAATCTGCACCTTTGCTGTGTCCTAGAGCAACCCCACCCCCACCTCCACAGTGGTGCTCCACAAAGTCTAAGACCCTGCGAGTCTATTGCTTGCCACGCGAGCCCCTGTGGTGGCTCTGGGTGACTCCCCCAGGGTGGCTATTAATGAATGGTCTTGTTGCATGCTGATCTGGATCTCTGGAGGAAGAGGTGAGCTCCACTACTGCCACAGGTTCTGGCCCACAGGTTCTGGTAGTCAGGTCTCTGTTGAGCATTGAGTGAGGTGCTGACCATTTTCTATGATGATCTGCAGTGGCTGGCTTCACATCACATTGCTGGCTTCTTTGCTGGTGGTCTCTGGAAGCCCCAGTGCCACACATGCCAGCCCCGGTGCAGCCTGGCCAAGATAGGGCCACCGCCGCTGTTCACCAGTGAGGCATGTGGAGCTCTTTACTGTCCTCTGTTCTGTCTTCTAGCTTTGATTCCACCATCTTTCAATTTTTTGTTGTTTTGTTCAATTTTTCACTGCTTTTCTTCTCTTGTCAAGAAGCTGTCTCCACGACGATTGAAGTTCTGAGTCTCAGAGAAACTGAGATGTACTGTTTCCCTCAGTCACCATCTTTCTTCCCCCCTCTATATTTTCTTTTCATGGATTAAACCCAGGAGCACTGTACCTCTGAGCTACACCCCCTGCCCTATTTTTTTATTCTTTATTTTGAAACAGGGTCTCACTAAGTTGCAGAGGGCCTCACTAAGTAGCTGAGGCTGGTCATGAACCTGGATCCTCCAGACTCAGCCTCTCAAGTACTGGGATTATAGGAGCCCAGGAGTCCTTCCTCCCTTTCCTCACCAGGCAATCCTCTCTGGGCAGCCAGGGGTCACAGGAGACAGAGCAAGAAAAAAAAAAGTTCAGAAAAGTCACTGGAAATCCTCCAGGTCCAACAGGGTAGCACCTCCTCCTCCTTAAAGGCATCAGATAGGGACCAGCACCACAAAAGAACAAAGAATCGCCAGCAACACACTTCTTAAGTGCACATAGAAGATTTACCCAGTAACCCCTATTCCGGACCACTAAACAAACATCAGTAGAATAGATACCATGTAATGTATATTTTTGAACAACCATAAAATTAAACTGGAACTTGACAGCCAGATAATAGATGGGTACTTACATAAATATTTAGAAATTAAACAAAAAATTTCTAAATAAGCTATGGTTCAAAAATGGTAGTCACAAGTAAATTTAAAACATATTTTGAATGGAACAAAAATGAAAGCATAATATGTTTGTGACACAACCAGTGAGTGATTAGAGGGAAATTTACTGAATTGAATGCATATGCTATGAAACAACAAAAGATTTGAGTCAGAATTTAAGCTTATACCTTAAGAATATAGGTAAAGAAGAAAAAATTTAATACAAAACAAGCAAAAGGAGGGAATATTAAAGAAACGAGCAGAAACAAATAAAATAACAAATAGAAACACAGAAGAGTTGTGAACACAAAGGATATTTTAATGAAGGGTCAATATAATAGACCAAAACCTGCCTAGACTGGTCAAGAAAATAAGAGAGAAGACACACATTAGCAATATCACTATAGATATTTAAAATGATAGTGAGAGCCGGGTGTGGTGGCGCACACTTGTAATCCCAGTACTTGGGAGGCTGAGACCGGAGGATCTGGGTTCGTGGCCAGCCTCAGCTACTTAGTGAGGCCGTCTGCAACTTCGTGAGACCTGGTTTCAAAATAAAGTATAAAAAATAGGGCCGGGGGTATAGCTCAGAGGTAGAATGCCCCTTGGGTTCAATCCCCGGTACCGCCAAAAATAAATAAATAAATAAAATAAAATAAAATAAAATAAAATGATAGAGTGCATGTGTTATGAACAACTCATGTCAATGAGTTTGAAAACTTAAAATAGATGAATGGTTTCAGTGACAGACTACCACAGCTTACTCAAGAAGAAATTAATTTTTTGTTCCATATATACACATATATATGTACATATATAGTTTACTAGGATTCATTTATAATTAAATTCTTTTTATATCTTATATGTATATATCTTTTTTCATATATTTAATAAACTTAATTTATAATTAAAAACTTTCCTATGAAGAAAACTCCAAGCCCAGATGGCTTCATTAGCTGATTCTAACAGACATGAAGAAATATCAATTCTAACCAAAATCTGCTAGATAATAGGCCAGGAAAGAGTATAATTATAACCTTTATGATGTGAATGTTAATACAATGTACTATATAATAGATAAAAACTACAAACCATCAGTGAACAAAACCAAAGAAGAGTTAACAAGTGAAGGTGCATACCATTTTCATGGATATGAAGACTCATTATTATTAAAAGGCCATTTCTGCTGGGATTTGTCAGTAGATTCTATGCAATAACAAATCAATATCCCCATAGGTCTGTTTTCCGTTTTTGGTTTGTTTTTATTTTTGGCTTTTTTTTTGGTGAAAGCTGACAAACTGATTCTAAACAAATATATGAAAATGCAAAGTAGCTTGAACAGCTAAAACAAATTTGAAAATTAAAAAATAAAGGACTCATACTATCTAATTTCAATATTAGAACTAACTTTTAATGATATTTGTACAAGCCACTGAAAAAGTTACAAAATAAATAGTCCCCCCTTTGAGGAAATTCCCTAGCTGTTTTTGTATATTAGTCTGTTCTTGGTTGTAGCCTGCTTATCAGTTTCCCAATAACTTAAAAAGACATAGAAGATATGCTTACTAAATCTAAATGTGAAACAAACTTAAGAAGAATGAATCTTTAATGAAGTTTTCAATGAAACTCAGACTTGTTAAAATCAGCTATGAAATATATATATAAAGATATCTGTAGAGATATAGATGATAGATATAGATAGATGATATAGATACAGATATAGATATAGATATAGATATAGATATAGATATAGATGTATATTTAGTGCTACTAAAGATTGAACCCAGGGGCACTCTATCACTAAACTACACCCCAACCCTTTTTATTTATTTATTTATAACCAGGGTCTGAATAAATTGCCCAATTTTGCCTCAAACTTGCAATCCTTCTTTCTTAGCCTCCCAACTACTGTGATTATAACTAGAAGCTATGAAATAATTTGAAAGCAACAAAATTTAAATGAACAAGGGAGGGAAGGGGGAGGGAATAGGGTGGGATTGGAGGGAGGGCTAAATGTGCAATGTGTGCATGTATGATGTTCATACCCTGACATATATCAAAATGTATAATTATAATTTACAGTGCACCAATAAATGAACATAAAAAGTTAAAAAAAAATATTTACAAGACGATGCTAAAAAAAAAGAATTTTATTTAGATTCCTAAAAACAATTTCAGAAATCATAGTAGAAGAATGATCTGATTTGAAAGCAGTGCATGTTAAAACAAATTTATTTAGTTCCAATTTGCTAATTAGGTGCAACAGTATGAAGATATTATTAAGACATTAATTGAAATTGCTTAATGGAAGTGTCCAGATTTGGAGATGCAAACCATAGAATAGATGAGGTGTTGACAGGTACATAAATTTCCTATGTAAAATAGGAATGATTTAAGGAATTCTTATATTTAACCTTAAAATGAGACATTGATGATTCAAAAAGGTGAGTATTTTAAAACTGGAATGTCTGTTCAATGAAAGAGGAATGAAAATTTTAAAGTTCTCATAAATACATATTTCCAAGACACGTAGATGACAAAATCAATGGCAAACTCTGTTTATTTAAACACCTTCAGTTTGAGAAGCAATCAGAACTACTATCCCACCAAGCATGGAGTTCCTACAGGTGGCTTTTTAGCGCTCTGTAAAAACTTGTATAGAAAATATTTCTATGTTGAGAATATTAATAGGTTAAGAGATCAATCCACAATGATTGTGCTTTTTAAAATTATTTTATTATTTTTAACAAATAACTAAGTGCAGTCATTATTTCTGTATCGTTTTTTATACTCTTATTGGTGCACTGTAATCATATACCACATACATCATAGTGAGGTTCAAAGTCATACAAACAAACATGTACACAGGTCTTGGTGTGATTCCCTTCAAGTTTCACCACGCTAACCACCCTCCCTGAAAATAATAGTGATATTGGTAGTGATACTTTTATACATGGGCATGGCATAATATGATTTTTTTAAATCAGCTTTGGTAACTGGTTGAATTAAAAAACTGGTTTGTTAGACCTCATATCAGCTATGTCAATCATTTACATTTTCTTATTAAAATTGTCATAAGTAAACACCCTCAAAAGAGTTTCAGCATTTCAAGTAAAATAATTATTTAATAAGAAAACATAGAAGATGCATCATCCATCTTCTCAGTAGAAATGTTACATCTCAGCATATTCCTCCCTACTAAATGCAAGATGCATTTCTCTTGGGAGACTCCAGCCGGTTAGGAACAGCTTGACTAAGCTAAAGATCAATAGTCCAAAGAAATACTTGCTTGATTGAAATGGAGCATTTGTAAGTTCAGCAATAAGAGCCAATGTATAAGTGACATTCCATATTCTGTAGGCATTCTGCTCTTGCAATGTGCTAAAATGAAAAAATTCCACTCATATAAATACTTATTCTGTGCTTCCATGAAGCAAAACAATCACTCTCCCACCACCAGTGTCAAGCAGAAAGCTTTTCATCTTAGAAACATGATTAAACCCTCTGATAAGAATAATCTGTGTGCCTTGGGAGATAAGTAATGTGATACTATTAGAGAATCCCTGGTGTAAAGCAATAACCAAGAAAAGTTGTTGCCTACATAATATGATAAGCTGCCCAATATTATCTAATTCTTTTGTATTGCTGCTGATAATAAATATTTTTCTTCTCTGGAAATAGTCAAACAAAATTGTATAAACCCCAGATAAATTATATTAGGAAAAATATACAATTTTCTAATTGAATACAAAGGAAATTTTGAAAATGTTAGTATAAGAAAATTAATTATTTACATATAAAATTATCTTTTTAGGAAAAGATCATGTATGTATGGCATTACATTTATAACTATGGCTAATCATCCTCTGTATTTTTCAATTCATAAGGCTGCAGTATTTAGAGAATATGTAAGGAAACAAGTTTTGGACATATCAACCAATATTTTTAAAAAGCCATAAATATTGTACTAAAATGAATTAAGTTTATGGAGCTGGGCGTGGTGGCGCATGCTTGTAATCCCAGTACTTTGGGAGGCGGAGACCGAAGGATCTGGGTTCGCAGCCAGCCTCAGCTCTCTCTCTCTCTCTCTCTCTCTCTCTCTCCCTATGTCTCTCTCTCTGTCTCTCTGTCTCTCTCTCTATCTCTCTGTCTCTCTCTCTCTCTCTCTCTCTCTACTTAGTGAGGCCCTCCGCAACTTCGTGAGACCCGGTTTCAAAATAAAGTATAAAAAATAGGGCCGGGGGTGTAGCGCGGAGGTAGAATGCCCCTGGGTTCAATCCCTGGTACCGCAAAAAAAAAAAAAATGAATTAAGTTTATGGTTATAAAAAACAAATAATTAGGCTGTTGAGAATTTTGCTGCTTATGTATTTTTCTATAGTGCCATTTTCTTTTAAATAACAATGCAGATTCAATAACTTTGGAGGGATTTAAAGTTTACATTTATGAACTACTAAAAGTTGTTTCTTTAGAAAAGAGATGATCTGTAATATATGAGAAGTATTTAGCATATGTTCCCCTTAGTGTAGCCTTTGAACTATTTATACTACACATAGTGTTTCTTTTCCACAAGTAGTGAAGTTTCTATAAGGGCCATTTTTCTCATTCTCAGATTTGAAGTGTCAGGCACAAAATATTGTAATATATGGGGAAGATAATTGGGGTCAAGAAACCAACCAGGTAAATCTATAGGTTTACTTCTAATCAGAGCAAGTAACATAGCCCAGAGTCAAGCTGGCTGGAAGATACAGTCCTAACATATTTTTCTATTTTAAACTGATGCTGGTTTTAGTGTTTGTGTGTGTGTGTGTGTGTGTGTGTGTGTGTGTGTGTGTGTGTGTGTGTTACTGGGGATTGAACCCAGGGGTGTTCTACCTCTGAGTTATACCCCCAGACTTATTTTTTTTAAACAGTATCTCACCAAGTTGCTGAGGGCCTCGCTAAATTGCTGAGGCTGCCCTCAAACCTGTGCTCTTCCTGTCTCAGCCTCCCAAGGACTGAGATTACAGGCTTGCACCACGATGCCCGGCTTGGCTTTATTGTTTTTATTGCAGTTTTCTTTGACTACTGACCTGAGCCCTTTATTTTTCCTGTGGGAAAGCCTGAAGGTAACTGTGGGTAACTTTATTTTATAAGAACTAATTGAAGTGAATAACTTTTAATCATAAAGAAATTATACTTGCTACTAGAGAATCTGGGTACATGATCCAAGTACTTATAAAATGTTACTGAATTTTGTTTAATTAAATGATTCAATGGGCAGTTGTCATGACTGCCATTCCTTGCAAGCTTGCCTCATGCCAGACAGTGTTTCAACCACTGTACCCACCTTATCTCAAGTAAGCACATCTCTTAATTGCCTCTTATTATCTCCTTTTCAAAGGACACAAAGTGGTCTTAGGAAGCAGATATATGCTAATTAAATCACTTGTCAAAGATTCAGTATTTAAGCAACTCTTCATTTAGAATTAGCTCATGTAATTTGACACTCTTGAATTCTTTATCAACAGATAAGTTAATTTTAATTTTCAGGCTACATGCTTCAGAAAATCTCCAATGTTGGCAAAATAAAAACACCATAGGAAATATAAAATTTGGGTATGGGAACCATGGACAGCTACAAGTCTGCATGTTTTCTTCAAAACTTAGATAACAGCAATAAATAAGCAAACAAAACAAAGTTGCACTTTTATTTTCTTCTTAGAAATATTTTGAAGAAGTTTTCTAATTATGTCAGGTTTGGCCTTACCCTCATCCCTTACCCAATCTCTATAAGCAATGAAAATTGAACGATTGTTTTACTGGCAAGACCATTTCCCAGTCCCCCTGCCTAAGGGCTACACAGTGGGCCAAACCTGAGACCTAGCTCTACCTACAATCCAAACATTACTAAAGCAGAGGATAAAATATTTATAGAATAGGAGACTTTTAAAAAGCCCCCAATCATATTTTAACTAAAGTTTAGTGGTCCTAGAGATATAAACATTTTCATATAAACCAGTTTCAAATGCAAATTGAAAAACATCTTATTAAATGAGTCTAAACTTGGCCATTCCTTTTGACTCTTTAAGTTCATGGCTGGAAAACTATCCTCAGTATATATGCAGAATCCTTCACAAAAATATTAGTCAAAAACTAAAAGATGTGACTGCAGAACCACTAGTTTAGCCATTCTTTTTTTTTTAGAATGCTGTCCTATCATTTGAATGAATGAATGAATGAATGAATGAATGCATTTTGATATAACAGTCCATTAAGTTATCAGTTTGTTATGGCTCAGAGATGCACAGGTGATGCAGCATTATTTTATATGCTACAAAGAATAACTTGCTTATTTTGCATTAAAATAATCTTCAATAGCCAAATTTTAAGAGCCAGGAGGGATCTCAGGTTTGAGGCCAGAGCACAGTAACTTAGCAAGACCCTGTTCAAAATAAAAAATAAAATAGGACTGGAGGTATAGCTCAGGGGTAGAATGCCCTTGGGTACCACACACACACACACACACACACACACACACACACACACACACACGCACACACATACAAGCCACATTTTAAAACATTTAAATGAGAAAAAATGAATGCAAAACAAATAGAGTACAAAATATATAGCTCAGTGTCTGTGTCTGGTATACTATTTTATAGGAAATCAAATTATTTTTGCAAGTTGTGAAAGTTTTTTGACAAGTTGATTATATTTCAGATGAGTAAAGACAAGCTTTCTAATAAACAACTCAACATAAATAGAGGTCTAATGCTTTTACATTGTATGTCAGAAAATAAAAGAGAAAAATACCGGAAACGATGATAAAAGATAGGGCAAGGTCAAATATTAATATTACTTGAGGCCTTCATCAAGTGGATACTTTGCTCATCTACTTTATTAATCACATCATAATGACTTTTTATTACCATGAGTCATATATATTTGAAGTCCTTAGCTTTCTTATGACTATAAAATATAAAATGTAACAAAATATTTGAATAAATGGAATATTTCAAGGCCAAAGGATTATTCCATATTTCTTTAATTAAATATGATTTCATTCTTACAGGGAGACTAATATTGTTAATTTAATATTTTCATTTTCATGGAGTAGGTTTGGATTGCTTGGTTTCCCCATTGGCAATACAACTTTAATGTATTGTATCAACTAGGGTAATTTTCCCTGCAAGGATATGAGAAGTCTAATCTAACTACATAAAAGTAATGAGACTCATGATCTCCCATCATATGTATAGAAACAAGTGCTTCAGGTTTGATGAATTCAGTAAAAATTATCATCAAAAGTGCAAGTTCTTTCCATTTTTCTACTCTTGCATCTTCAATCTTTTTCTCAAGCTAAGGTACAACAAAATATTGGTCTCCCTAGTTCCAGGAATTATGCAATGTAAAACCAATGACAGTATAGAAAAGGCCTGTTTGTTCTTTATGTCTTTATTTTATTTTTTTTAGATTGTTTTATGTTATCCAAAGAAACCGGCTATAGAAACTTCCCCACAGACTTTCTGTAATGTGTCTTTGGTAAGAACTGGGTCATATACTCATTTAGAAATGTGTGACTAGCGCTGGGTGTGGTGGTGCATGCTTGCAATCCCAGTACTTGGAAGGTTGAGACAGGAGTATTGCAGGTTGAGGCCAGTCTCAGCAACTCAGTGAACCCCTCAGCAACTTAGTAAGAAACTTTTTCAAAATTAAAAAATAAAATAGAGCGGGGGATGTAGCTCAGAGGTAGAATGCCCCTGGGTTCAATCCCCAGTACCAAAAAAAGAGAGAGAGAGAGAGAGAGAGAGAGAAAGAGAAAAGAAATGTGCCACTACCAAATTAATTTAGATCAGATTAGATATTATCATATTGGAGACAGAAGAGACTTTGAAATAAGATCCAGGTTCTACAAGTGTTGAAAACAGCTTTTGGAGTGACAATGATCAAAGTTGACTTTCGCCACTCAATTTTCTAAAGTCTCTTCTTGTTCTAGTTATAAATGACATAAAATATTGGACCCATTGTAGACGGATCGAAGGATTTGGGGCCAGTCAAGGAAACAAGTATGCCATGAGAGGCCGGAACCAACAAACTTTATTCAGTAGCAATTTAGCAGGGTTTCATGAGAGCGAAGCCCCTCGCAGCATACGAGAGTCAAGAGGGTTAAGACCAGAGCTCACCATACATAGGGTCCCAAATGTATTTGGCATACTGCCCCCATTTCAGAAAAAAAATTACTCAATATCCCTCTGGAAATCTACCTTCTTTTAGCAAATAAACAGAAAGAGGCAATGCCAAATTTACATTCTTTTATGTATCTATATTTTGTTCCAGAGCTCCCAGGGGATGCTGAGATCGCCCACTTTGTGAACCCATGATGGGGGGGGCAGGAGAACATTGCAGACAAGGGATGGGGCTCACATATCTATGTGATATTGCTGGGCAGTAGAGGAGTCTGAGTCAGACAAGCCCTGTGGGAATTCAAGGCCTTATAACTGCAAGAGCCTGTCTCTTCAATAGATAATAGATTTGGGGTGAAGTTTGGTAGAGTGTGCAAACCAGGTAGGTGCTTATGGCTAAAAAATGTTCTTGCTTGGGCTGTTTTGAAAATAGTTGGGTGTTTATAAATTTGCATTTGGTGGCTGTGGGCCTTTGAGGCAATGGGCCTCGGCCTGCAGTAACAAAAATCAACCACCTAGAGGGCGTCTTTGGCTCATTTATCGTCCCTATCTCATAAAGTCAGTGTGTTTAGGTTAAATGAAATAAGGCATGTAGGTGCTGTGGTATTCACATGGAAATGGTAGTCTCTTTTCTTTTCTTTTCTTTTTTCTTTTCTTTTCTTTTCTTTTCTTTTCTTTTCTTTTCTTTTCTTTTTTCTTTTTTCTTTTCTTTTCTTTCTTTTCTTTTCTCTTCTCTTCTCTTCTCTTCTCTTCTCTTCTCTTCTCTTCTTTCCTTTCCTTTCCTTTCTTTTCTTTTTTTTGTGGTACTGGGGATTGAGCCCAGGGGCATTCTACCTCCGGGCTACACCCCCATCCCTATTTTTTATTCTTTATTTTGAAACATAACCTCACTAAGTTGTGGAGGGCCTCACTAAGTAGCTGAGGCTGGCCGCAAACCCGGTCCTCCAGTCTCAGCCTCCCGAGTACTGGGATTACAAGCGTGCGCCACCAGGGCCAGCATAGTCACTTTTAAAATGGATAAGAATTAGCTTGTCTCACTGTTCATTTGCTGCAGTAATACACAGCTACTGCAAATGCCCCTTGACGCTTAAACCATGAGTACATAAAGAATGTTTCCAAGTTTTCACAGAAAAGCAAAAAACGATCTGCCTTAGTCGGGTTAAGCTAATTATTGTAATAACCCAACTCCTGAATCTCAGCAAATTCACACAATACAACTTTAGTTCTGGCTCGCAGAGCGGCCCAGTGAAATGTACATCCTGCACTCTTCCGTGTGTAATTAGGGTGTCCGGGATGTTTTCATTTAGTGTCTCTTATTCAAAGCCCTCCATCAGATCCTCAGGGTTTGTTCAGAAAATGAGGGAAGATGATACAGATGAGGTAAAACTGCCCTCAGGTCTCTGACATGGACTTGGCCATCATTTTGACTCACATTCCTTTGTTGAAAATGCAAGGTTTTTTTTTTTTAATTAAGCTGCTTACATTACTTTCCCAATAAAGTTCTTAAATGTGATAAAACAAACCACCTTCTTTAGAAAGAAGCCTGACATAGTCACAGTACAAACTCTTGAAGAAGTGAGTTGAACCTGAGTATCAGCCCCAGCAACATTTTCATGTGGCTTCCTAAATATCCTCTTTCCCTAGTTGTGAGCCAACATAAACTGAGCTTTTTAAAATTTTTATTGTGTCCTCTTCTTTTCTAACCATGAATACTTAAAAAAAAAAAAAAGAAAGAAGCCGGGTATGATGGAGCACACTTGTAATCCCAGTACTTGGGAGGCTGAGACAGGAGGATGGCAGGTTCGCAGCCAGTCTCAGCTACTTAGTGAGACCCCACACAACTCAGTGAGACCCTGTTTCAAAATAAAGAATAAAAAATAGGGCTGGGGGTGTAGCTCAGAGGTCGAATGCCCCTGGGTTCAATCCCCAGTTCCACCAAAAAAAAAAAAAGATAGTAAACTAAACAAAAGCTTCCTAATACATAATATATATAATAAATTTTTTAAAGCCCTATAATTTTTACTTTTTATTAACTTTCTAAGGCTAAAGGGTCAGAAGGTATTCACTCTGTTTTTAGATGGACAGAAGACATTTCGATTTTTATGGGAGAAAAAGATGATAATTTTGAGAAGAGATTTTTAGGAACCAACTGTTATTGGGGTTTCTGCCCAATCATGTTTGAAGGACACATTTCAGAGGATGGTGGTACCTTTGAAAAATACTTTAAAGAGATCCAAGAAACAGTCAGTTTTGCTACCAGCTCTCAGCATGAGACAGAACACACTATAATGCCAAAAATTATCAAACTGCTTCTGACTTTATATATTCTTAAGCCTGAAAAATCTCAGAAACATTTAAAAATAATAGCTAAAATCTACTCATTGCTTATGATGGCCACAGTGTTTAAGGGGGTTTACATAGCATGGCTCCTATAATTCTCATTATGACTCTGTGTCATAAGTACTCATCTAAATTTTCAGGGAAAAATAAAATTGAGAGACAGAGGGATCAAGCAATTTTATTCCAAGTTCATTCCATCCAAAGAGTGAAAAACCAAGAATAAGAACTTAGATCATCAAGCTTCAAAGCAAATACCAGAAACACTTCCAGGGATCTATTTTTCAAAAGCATTCTAAGCATGGGCGGTGGCACATGCTTGTAATCCCAGGTACTGCAAAGGCAAAGGAGGCAGGAAGATCCCAAGTTCAAGGCCAACCTGAGAAACTTAATCAGACTCTCACGAAATAAAAAAATAGAAAGGGCTGGGCATGTAGCTCAGTAGTAGAGTGCTTGATTAGTATACTGGAGACCCTAGGTTCAATGCCACATACAGACAAAAATAAGGAGCCTAAGAAAGCCATTCTATTTGAAAGTCTACTAGGTTATTTATATGTTTTTATAGTGTCAAATTATTATAATAACATATGCAATTTAACAGTCTTATTTAGATATGATTGATATGCTATACAATTTGCTCATTTTAAGTATGCAATTAAATGATTTTTGGTATATTTACAGATGTTTATAATTTTCACCCCAGTCCAACTTTAGAACATTTACCTTACCCCAAAAGAAGCTGTATGCCCACTTGCAATCATTCTTAGTTCCTAAACCCATCTCCTGGCAACCATGAATCTACTGCTGTCTCCCTAGATTTGCCATTCCTAGTTATCTAATTTAAATGAAATAACACGCCGGGCGTGGTGGCGCACACTTGTAATCCCAGTAGTTTGGGAGGCGGAGACCGGAGAATCCTGGTTCGCGGCCAGCCTCAGTTCTTTCTCTCTCTCTCCCTGTCTCTCTCTCTCTCTCTCTCCTTAGTGAGGCCCTCCGCAACTTTGTGAGACCCGGTTTCAAAATAAAGTATAAAAAATAGGGCCGGGGGTGTAGCGCAGAGGTAGAACACCCATGGTTCAATCCCCGGTACCGCAAAAAAAAAAAAAAAAAATGAAATAACACAATATGCATTTGGATCATTTTTAGGATCAATTTTTGAAGTTCATCTACATGGTAGCATATTTCAGTATTTGTTTCTTTTTATTGCTGAATGGTAATTCATTGTGTGGAATAAACATTTTATTTGTCCATTTACAAGGAAATGGATGTTTTGATTAGTTTCACTCTTTAGCTATTGTCAATAATGCTGCTACTGATATTTCCATAAACGTCCTTTCATTTCTCGATGAGTGGAATTGCTGGGTCATCGGGTAAATGTACACTTAAAATTTTATGAAACTGTTGAGAAACCAAACTATTTCCCAAAGTATCTTCACCGTTTTACATTTCCAACAGCGGGGTATAAGGGTGGCAGTTTTGTCAACCGAGGTCAGAGTGTAAAAAAAATTTTAGACTTCCTACTGGTTGTGAAATGCTATCTCATTATAATTTTAATTTGCATTTTCCTAAAAGCTAATGGTGTCAAACATCTTTTCATGTGCTTACCAGCTATTTGTGTAGCTTTTTTAGTGAAACGTTTATTCAAACTCTTCATCTATTTTTAATTGGATTTTTTGTAGTCTTATTAGTGAATTGTAATATTTCTTTATGTATTCTGCCAAGTCCTTTATCAGATAAATAGTTTTCTAGCATTCTCTTTCAATCTGTGACCTATTTTTTGACATTCACATTCTTGATTATGTCTTTTGAAATGCACTAAAAATTTTTTAGGAGATTTACCAATTTTTTTCTATTACTGCTAGCATTTTTTATTTTGCAGCTAAGAAGTCATCACCTAATCCTAGGTCACAAAGATTGACTTCTTCTTTTTCTGAAGAAAGTTATAGTTTTAACTAAAATTTGGATATATGAGCCATTTTATATCAATGCTTATGTTTGGTATAAGACTCAATATCTTTGTCAATAATCAACTGACCTTAAATCTTGAGTTTAGATGATCATAAATATAAGTGGTTATATCTAGGCTTTCAGTATTGTTCTATAGATCTAAATATCATCTTTATGACATGACTATACTATTTTTCTTATTTTTATTTTACTCAAGTAGACAAATAATAATTGTATATATTTGTGGGGTACAATGTGATATTTCATGCATACATTGTGAAATCATTAAATCAAGATGATTACTATATCTCTCACTTCACCTACTTAGCACCTATTTTGTGATAACATTTAACATCTACTGTTTGAGGAATTTTGAAATATAAGTTATTACTATTTTCAACATGTTGTGCACTATTTTGATTACTGTAGTATTTTAGTAAATTTTGAAGTAAGAAAATGTAAGCCCTTTGACTTTTTTTTCAACATCGTTTTGACTGTTCTAAGTCCTTTTTATTTCGATATAAACTTTAAGGTCAGCTAACTTGTTTTTGAAAAAGAATCTGCTGGGAATTGCATGGTTGGTATGTTGGATCTGCAAATAATTTTGGAGAGAATTCTCATCCTAAGAATGTAGACCCTTCCATCTATGCACATGAACTATCACTCAATTTATTTAGATCTTTAATTTATTTTGGCAAAGTTTTGTTGTTTCCGAGTGTACTTACTTTTTGCTAAACTTGTTCCTAAGTGTCTTATTTTTTAATAACTCATGAATGGAATGATATTTTAATTATAATTTTAGATTGCCCACTCTTAGTAGTATATAAGGGGATTTTGTATTTTGATCTTATAATACTGTGACCTTACTGAACTCCTCT
>PVJS01023869.1:0-29189 GCA_004027185.1 Glis glis
GGGGTCCTAAACAAGAAGTGGTTTTTAGAGTGGTTTATTGAAAATGAGGACATAGGCTCCTGGTGACAGGCTTCCTAGATAGTTATATGAGATAGTCTAAGAATAATCATTGAAATCTAAGACCTTGCCTAATATTTTCATGTTTCAGTTTTTAAACAAATGTGCATAGCAATTTTCATTGTGTTCCTCTGGAATTATTCAATTCTATAATTTAGAACATAAGCATTTCTTACTATTACATTAATATATTTTGTAACACTTTATTCATTTATTCTTTATACTGAATTTGTTTCACTTAATAATTCTAACAAATCCTGTATATTAATTTATTTAGTAGTCAAATATTAAAATTCAACATAGCAGATCAATTAGAAACATCCCCCTCATTATTTTTCTTATTTCAATCATATGTTGCTTTTTGCTATATTAATATTTTCTTTGATCAAATTTTGAAAGATTTTTCTTCTAAAAATAAAATAATGCATGCACTCTCTAAATTGTTTGCATTATTCAAATAAGTACAAAAGTAAGCATTAAAATATCTTGTAATATCCAAACCCAGTAATTTTTATTAAATGCTGTTGCACAATCCTTCCAATATTTTCTTTCTTTTATTAATATATGCTATTCCCCAAATGATTACAATGTACAAATAAATTGGCATCCTTTTTAAAATTATCATATGCTATTTCCAACATAATTTTTTTTCTACATGAGTTCAGGCTGCATAACATTCCATATTATCACATATGTTATCTGCTTTCTTTCAGAACACTTAGATTATTTCTTCCTTGTTGTTCTCCCAAATAATATTTGATTAAAGATATTGTATATATATATTATTATTTAAATAAATAAATATATACAATAAATTTAAATAAATATATATATATATATATATCCTTCCTTTGGATAGGATAATTACTCTCTTTGAAAACCTAGTCTATTGAATAGTGTCCCCCCAAACCTTATGCCCACCTGGAACCTCAGAAGGTGACCTGGTTTGGAAATGGGTCTTTGCAGTTGTAATAAGTTAGAGACTTCAGGATGAGATCATTGTAGATTTAGTGGACAATAAACCCAATGACTATTGTTCTAAGAAGAGAAGACATAGACACAGAGAAGGAGGTTATCTGAAGAAAGAGAGAGAGAGAGATTGCTCTGAAGCTGCCCAAAGCCAATGAGAGCCTAGCGTCCCTGGAATTGGAAGAGGAAAGGAAGGACCCACCCCAAAAAGGTTTGGGGGGAGCATGACCCTATTGATACCTTGATGTTGGAGCTCTGGCTTCCAGAATTGTGAGGATGTGAATTTCTCTTGTTTTTAGTCACCAAGTTTATAGTAATTAGTTGCAACAGTAAGAGAAAACTAACATAGGAAATGTGATATTTTCATAAGTTCTTTTGAAGTAAAACATATTTTCAGATAATTTTTAACTCTTTATTCTTCAAGTTATTTTCTGCTGTGATTAAAAAAAATCTAATGTTCAAAGCCAATCAATAATTTGTATCCAACATAGAACTAGAGTTTCTACCCTCCTGTGTTTGGGTCTGAGTGAAGACTAGTGATATGTCTAAGTCCTGTCTACAGACTCTGCAAATGTGACTTTATTTTGAAATGGGGTCTTTTCGGATGTAATTAAGTTACAATGAAGTCAAGATGGGTAGGGTGGGCCATGAGTCCAATATGTCTGGTGTTCTTATAAGAAAAGGAGAAGGGACAAGAGGAGGATGTCAGAGATATGACAGAAGCAGAGACCAGAGTGGTGCATCTTTGAACCAAGGAGCAGCCAGAACATGGAGGCCACAGGAGGTGTCAGAGAGGACAGCAGAGAGCCACCCCAAGCACCTGCAGAGAGAGCATAGCCCTGCCAACACCTAGATCTCACACATCTTACCCCAGCTGTACCCAGTTCGTGGTGTTGTTACAGAACCAGCAGGAAACTCATGCAGGTCCCAGCAGCCATGTAATTCACGTGGTGGACCAGGACACACACTCTTGATGTCATTCCCACAAGAATTTACTGTCCCCACAGCTCCCTCAGGTGGTGACTGTGATCTCCCCCACACCTCTCACTGCCACTGAGACCAGAAGTGAAGTGGGACACCTACTTCTTTTCCCTCATTCCCATTTTCTGACCATTCTTCCGTCTTCCTCCCTGAAAAGCCCCAGCTCCAAAATTCATTTCATCATCTTGCTATTTTTCCCAATGACCAGGTATATCATCCCTAAAATAAATGGGGACAGTAAAAAATCATGTCACTGAATACCCCCTTTCTGTTTTCTAAAATCTAGCCAAGTTAAGGGAACAATGAGAACAAGCCTGGGCTGGAAAGTCCAGATACATATTATCTCGAAGACCACTGGCTTTGTCTTATGCACACTGGGAACTAGGGCAAGTTAGTGTTATCTGTAGAGAGCTTTCTTGCAGTCACGCCAGGACAGTTGCTCCTTGGAATGCCGGTCAGACAAGCAAACTAAGTGACCCAATGTCAATGTTGCTACTTCTGCAACCTAACATATACAGCCCCTCTCTGAGTGGGAACAGGTGTGAACGTGAGGGCACTGAGGGGGAACAGGTGTGGAACTGAGGGCACTGTGGAAAGGATATTATCACTCATGCAGCCAGCCACCACTGGACAAAACACCATGAGGGAGAGGAGGTGCTGCTTGAACAAGAGCCCTGAGGGACAGAGGTGCTGTCAGCCTGTCACCACTGAACTCTTCTTGGAGCAGCTGCTGATCTCTTATGAACTTTCCCCCAATGAGTCCTAGGTCTCCATGTTATCTCTGGACAGTTTCTTTTGCTTCTCTGTAACCTGCCTTGGCACAGACAGGCTGTAGACATAACACAAGGTCATTACTCTACATTTTAAGACTACTTTAGCACCCAGCCTGTTCTCTCTCCAGTTTTATATTGATAATTACTCACGCCTTAATATACCTGGGTGATCCTTTCAACATCTTGGACTACATTTTTCTCAAACCCCTCTTTTCAGAAGAGCTTATTTCCATGGGCATACACCCAGTAAACACTCCTGTCTTTCTGGAGCTCTCAACTCTATGCCCCTAACCTCACATAATTTTCACCTTCCGTGATCTTCTGTGTCTCGATCCTACAACAATGCACTCCCCTTCCTGCAATCCCTTCCCTCTCTCTCTCCTCAACATGCTTTAATAGAAAAATGACATTTCCAATTAAAACCAAATCCCTGCTTGCCAAATATCTACATTTTTGTAGCTGAACATGGTTGGAATAAATACAGAACCATGGTGGCCTGTTCTGACTGGAGATTCATGATCGAGGTCCTCCATGCTACTGGGTGAGCATAACCCACATGCCACTTCATGGTCCTGGGTTATCTGATTGCCTGTGGTCCAGGCCAATTACTCAGCTTCTCCTTTCCCCTTTCCAAGCCTCCTCGCTCACAGTTGGTGTCTTCCACACTGAGAACATGGACAGCCAGAAGAGAGATTCTTCACACTCCCAGCATGTGAACCTACCTGCACTGCACACATTTATGTCAACAGATTCTGCCTCTCTGTGTGACCACAGACGAACTAGCGGTGTTCTTGTCTAAAACCACACTCTCGATGCCCCCCTTGGTTCCAGCTGCTTGTGCTCATTCAAATCATCACTGGCGATTTTTCTGCTTGATCGTACATTATGGTGTTTCTCTTAAATAACTGTTCATTCTCAGTGGCTTAAAAAACTTGTAAAAAAAACTTGGAATTTTTTGTTTCTATTAACCTCACTGTTCCTGCATTCTATTTGCTCTCATTGGGAACAAAAACCACCAGAATTATCTTTACACATGGTGTCCAGTCTTTTCTTTTATTCTCCCTTCACTATACTTTGATCAGTTTTTCATTCCCACAATATCTATTCTTGAGTCACCAAAGAACCGCAGGTCACTAAATCCCATGACCTAGTCTCTGATTTCATATACCTTTTCCTACCAGAGGCACTAGACAGTTCATCAGACCACCTCTTGGTTTCACTTTCTTCATGTTGCTGCCAGAGAAACACTCTTTATCAACTCCTGCCTTTCATTTTATTTTTTATTTATTTATTTATCTATTTATTTATTTATTTATTTATTTATTTATTTATTTATTTATTTTGGTACTGGGGACTGAACCCAGAGGCATTCTGACTCCAAGCAATACTCCTAGATTCCCCCTTTTAAAAACAGGGTCTCACTAAGTTGCTAAGGGTTTTGCTGAGTTGCTGAGACTGGCTTCTAATCTGCAATCCTGTTTCAGCTTCCCAAGTACTGGAATTACAGATGTGTGCCACTGCACCTGGCTTCCTCCTGTCTTATTGACCACATTTTCCCATAACCTTTATTAGTCTGCTTTGGTAAGACAGGTGTACTCTGGGATCCTTGGTAATCCATGTGTACACACTCAACAGTGATGTTCTCATCAATTTTCCTATCTTTCAATACTATCTCTGTGCTCTGACTCCCACATTTATATATCCCAGACTTTTCTGAACTCTCGTCCATGTATACAATTGTGCAAACGACCCATCGCGCTCATCTAATGAACATCTGAAAGGCACCATGACACAAGCTGACCTTGTGATCCCCCCAAAACCAAACTCTTTGCACTTACAATCGTCCTGCTCTGTTGAAGATAATCTAATCTTTCCATTTGGCTCAGACCAAAAGCAAACTTTAAAATCATCTTTCACCCCCATCCCTGTATTCCCAGATTTCTCAGGATTTAGTTTTGTCTCTACTTCCTAAGCAAATGTATGATTTCACCCCTGAGCTCCGCCTCTGTTGCCAAGGCAATGTCTCAGGCCACCATCCATCCTTGGTCCAGAGAATGGCTCTTTCCAACTAATCGATCTGCCCCCTACTTCCTGTTTTAGACTCACTATTGTAGCCAAAGTAGTTCTTTAAAATTCATACTTAAAATCACATGTGATTTCCTTGACTCGCAGTCCCCTTTCGCCCCCATTTCACTCAGAGTGAAAGCCACGTTCTCGGGACAACAGCGTGCTTCTGAATTCTGGCCCTCACCATTCTAGCTCTGGCCTCACCTTCTCCTCCTCCTTCGTGCACAAGCGCCACTGGGATCTTGTGTCAATTCTAGCTTTAAGAGGTGTCCACAGCTGTCTCCTGGGTCTGGAAGACTTTGTCTTTCCTTATGTTATCAAGATCTTTCACAGATACAGTGTTTTCAGTGCAGACTAATAGGACCACTTCTTTTAGTACTGCAGGGATTTGTTTTGTACACCTCCTGCAATCTCTGTGTGTGTGCATGTGTGCCCACATGTGTTTGCGTGTGTGCTGTCTGTCCCTGTGTGTAAACTAGTCACCTCCTTCTTTTCTTGGTATCCAAGCTTCCAACAAATCCTCTGCTGCTGACCAGCCAGGGCTCCTTCATTCCTGATGAGCAGATGTTCTGGTGGGAAAGCAGGCATCTCTCTGCAGAAGGACAGAGACTCCCCCATGCGTCCAGATGGCTCAGTACCTCCCAGTACCTCAGGTGTGTTTGGACCCTTCCCATCACCTGTGCTCTGAACTAAAATGTGCAGAAGAGGGTCCTCTCTCCCAGAGAAATATGAGAAGTCTAAACAACTCTGTACCAGAGAAGTATGAAAAGTCTTAACAACTCTGTATCCTTTAACTAAGGAATTCCAAATCTTTAGGCATTTCTTTCCTAGAAAAAGCATTAGGGATGTGTTCAAAGATGAATTAAGGATTTTAACATAAAGGCTACCCAGTAGAGAGTGAGTGGTAAAATAAACTATGGTGCATTCATCCGATTAATGCAACACTTTTAAAATAATTAAATGTGGGAACATGGAAAACTATTAATAAAAGTGATATAAAATATAAGAGGTTACTTGTGTTGCTTGATATCACAGAAGCACACTTGTCTGCCAAAATTGGGATCATTACATAAATCAATCACTTAATAAACAGATTTTGCTACAGTAGAGCCTCAAAATAACTATATGTATTTTAATACTTAAAACATATATATTGCAGATTTATTCACTGTACATTTAATCTCCAATGCCTTTGTTTGAGTAAAATTGTGGAAGTCCATATTTCTCCTGTCTTTACTGCATAAATCATATCATTTATCTGGAATTTGAAACTTTTGGTTCCTTTACAGTAAGGTGGGAGATCATCTAGGATTTTGAAGGAATTTGAGTGAAGATTCATATTACACTTTGAATTTTTCTCCAAACTTTAAAGTTTGCAGACACAGTTTTGGGCAGTGATCTTTTGGTCTTCTCTCCCTTCCTCCTTCCCTCTCTCTTTTCTTTCATTTCTTTTACCCTTTGGTTTTTACACTTTGATTTTCAAATCAACTTAAAAGACTCCTCGAATCTTTCCAAAGCATTCAATGTAGCTTTCAGATTTCATAAAAACAACTGACTTTTCGTGAAATTGTCAATCACAGTCTCATAAATTGTCAATCACAAATGTCAAAAAAATATGATAACCACATAAACTAAACTGTGATAAGCCTGACAAGCCCAGTGCCAGCCAGTGCAAGTGCACAGTCACCCTGTTGAGGAGCTCAGAGCTCCTGCTGTAGCACTATGAGAGGGTACCGTCCCTGCAGGGCCTCAGAGCAGCTACTAGAGGGTTGGACAAGGCACCTGTGAAGGACAGTTAGCGATCACGAGTTCCTTATTGGCAGAGGATAAGGGGACTGCAAAGTATAGGCAAGTAGGGGGAGAAGAGCACAGCTCAATGGTATTCATGGATGGGATGCACTTCCCAGGCCCACAGAGCTGCAGGGTGTTCCAAAAGCTGGAGGCTTGGAGTGGGAACTCCAGGAGGAAGGGTCATGTCCTCTAACATTTCTAGAGTCATCAACTCTCTGCCTGTTCCTCATCGGGCAGTCAGTGGGTTTTTTGTGACTGTATGGGACTGATTTCAGTGGCAGTGGCCTGGTGAAGCCAGGTTCTGGGCTCATACGAAGCCCATCCTTGTGGTCTTTATAACTCTATGAATGCTTTTCCTTTTGCCTACATGTGTTTTCTAACTCCTATAAACTGGATGCATGAAGGGGAGGAAGACTTGCTTAACAAAACAGCTGGATACTGAGGCAGGGCAGAGGACCTGGAAACAGGAGGCATTTAAAAAGGCCATCTCTATCCTCTTCTGTGAGGTGGGGGAGGTGAGAGACCACTGGGCACCAGGAGATCAGGGTCCACCAGCCCACAAGTTAACACTTCAAATCAAGGGTTGAAATTGGTCAAAAAACATTGCTTCGCCCAAACCCAATTCTGACCAATCATAAAAGAGCAGGTAGGGAACCTCAGTAAGGTTTAAAGCCCACCTCCCAAGAGCTATAGTGGTTATTCTCTTTTGGGGACCCCTCCCGTGTGTGGGGGCGCTATTTTTGTCTTCTATCTTTCCCTGACTTAAAATAAACTTTTGTATTTCTATATCCTTCACTAGTCCTTGGATTTCATTCATCGAAATCTACTGAACAAGAACCCTGGAAGAGAAGATACCCCTGTTTCAGTATTATTCCTCCTTGATATGCACCTGACGCCTTTGCCTGGGCTTTCCCTCTGATGATAGTGCTTTTGCAGCTGTGTTCTGTCTCTCCTAAGCAGGGCATACAGTTAGTTAAGAGTTACAGGGGCTTGCAAGTGCATCTCAGGCCCTGGCTGGTGCTATTGGACAGTGTATCTAAGCATAAGCAAAGGAGTAGAGAATGGAGATTAGGTGTTTGACGAGGAGGAAGGCCAGGGCCTCAGCATTCTGCTGCCAGCTCTGGATGGGGGTGGTTCCTGACCTTAATGGAACTGAACAACAGGCCACTTTATCCTGTGCAAGGTTCCTTTGCTATTTTCCCCCAAACACTCTAAGTCACTTTAGAAATGACTCAAGGCCTTGCTTTGCCTATTAGTGCCTCAGGTCAATGACAAGTCACCACGATAGGAAAGAGCCTTCCTTTCTGGGGGAGTCAAAATGATGGAATGCGTTGAAATGCAGAAGTACAGGTGGGGTGACTCATCTTGTCCCCTCAGGTAAGATTTCTATTTGGATGTATGTCTCTTCCCTCCTCAGGGATCCATCTGAGAAGGGTATGCTCTCAGGGATGGGAAAGGAGTAAGCAGAAAGGAGTGAACTGTGTGGAGATTTCACACTGGAACAGTACTTTGCATTCACTCTCAAACTATTGGAGCCAAATGAACTAAACTCCCAGGGAAGATGCCTGAAGTTAGGGGAGAAACCTGGTGTTAATGTGAGCACTGATCACCCATGTCTACACTGCACACAGTCTTATACTCAGACAAACCAGAGCTCCAGACTCTGTGATTTTAAAGTGGTCAGAATGCAAGACATTTAATTACTGTCTCTTCTTGACTATCTCTGATATTAGAAGATTACCAGAAGAGCCAATGTCTGTTACATAGTAGAGACCCCATAAATGTTAGCTTCTAACAGTGTTGTTATCACAGTCACCAGTGGGTCCCTAAGATTTTGGATCTCAAAACTCCAGGAGCAGCCTGCAAGTAGGGACCAGAATAACTGGGTGCATCCTTATTTCCTCGTTCCCCTCCCCAAAAGACTACCGGCACAAACTTTCACCTTCTTTCAAAATCTCTATCCTCTACCACATCAGCTTCAAGTATGAAGTTCAACATTCATAAATCCATAAATGATAAAATGTTAGGGCTTAGAAGGGAGCTTCACACAATGAAGCTCAGCAATGAAGAAGAACAAAATTATGTCATTTGCAGGAAAATGGATGAACCTGGAGAACATACTGTTAAGTGAGATTAGCCAGTCACATAAAGTGAAGGGTCATGTTTTCTCTCATATGTGGAAGCTAGGGAGTAATCGGGATATAAGAAGGACTTTAGATAATGGAGGAGAAGCCCCAGTGGAGCGAGGGAGGTGGTCTAGGGAAGGGTGGGGGAGAGGGAGAATCAACAAAGGAAACACTTCCATAGACATTATGTACCTAGATGAGAATATCAATACCAATTTCGATATCATGTATGGGCAAGTAGGGGAGTTGGGAGGGAGTGGGGGGGACTCATCAACTACTGTGTGCACGTATGTCCCTATTACTATTTACTACATTATGATGTGAGACTATAAGACCATAACACACTAATAAAAGTATATTAAAAAAGAAGGAACCTTCAACAGCATCCAATCCAACCTCCTTATTTTGCAGAAAATAAAACTGAGGCACAGATGTTGACTATTATTTTCCCAAATGCCTTTTGTGTGGTCTCAAACCTCAGGATACCAGATCTGATAAAAGATGTTTGGGTTTCCAGACTGAAGTTATGAAGCAAAATCTTCTTTTTTTTTTAATTCTCCCTCTTCTTCCAGAATCACAAATTTCTAAAAGCTTCTTTATCTTAGAGTAGAATTTCTCTAAGTGACTCTTCAGCAGTGTGTGGTGTGTGTGTGTGGGGGGAGGGATTACCTGGTGTGAAAATCTATAGAAAACAAATCATGACAATGATGGGCTTTTCAAAAGGTCAAGCAATTTACATCCAAATGCTTTCAGGGATGAGTCAGGGAGATTTGCTCTAAAAGTGTTGACATAGAACACTTGTTTAGAAGGAGCTGATTTATTCCTATTTAATGCCTTTCTTCCTGACAACTGGTACCGCTTTACATGCAATCCCATTAACTCTCCGACTGCACTTTGAGGTGGTTAGCAGGTATTTTACCTATAACTTAGCAGAATAGGAAATTGAAACTTAGGGAAGTAAAATCATGTCGATATTTCAATTTTAAACTATTTATCTACTTGGTAGTCCAGAGAGGTACTGCCTAATTGTCTCAATGGTTTGAATATTAAATGTCCTCAGGAAGCCAGGCGTGGTGGCTGTGGTACACACTTGTAATCCCAGTACTTGGGAGGCTGAGACCTGAGGATCGGGGTTTGCGGCCAGCCTCAGCTACTTAATGAGGCCCTCTGCAACTTAGTGAGAACCTGTTTCAAAATAAAGAAGAAAAACATAGGGCTGGGGGTGTAGCTTGGAGGTAGAATGCCCCTGGGTTCAATCACCACACACACACAAAAATGTCTCCAGGAAAAGTTCATGTATTGGCAGTGCAGTAGTATTCATAGTTGAAATAATTGAATCAGGAATCTAATCCCATCAGGGGTTAAATCCACCTATGGGTTAATAATTTGCACAGATTTAATAGGTGGTAACGTAGGCAGCTGGGACATGTCTGGAGGAGGTAGGTCACTGGACTGTGGCCTTGGGGACTCTGTCCCTAGTTGCTTCCTGTTGCTCTCTCTGCTTTCCAGCTGTCATGAGATGAGCAACTGCCTTTTGCCACATGCTGGGCCACCATGATGTCTGCCTTGGAGCTGGCCAACTGTGGACTGTACCTCTGAAACTGTGAGCCAAATAAACTTGTCCTGCTCTATGTTGTTAGTGTCAGGTCTTTTGGTCACAGGGAAGGAAAAGTGGACTAAACCAAATTCCAAATACTAGATGCCAAGGGCAGATTCTGGGGAACTGAGTCCTGGACCTAGGAAATATAAGTGACCTAACTGGCTCATTTCTGCTAAGGGTTTTGACATTCTCCAGCTACTCACATTTCCTGGGCAGTTCCCCCTGAAGTTTGGAATATATGTGAAGTCATAGGTCAGAACACAGAATCCAGCCCGGATACCAAGATTTGCAAAAATATCCTTTCCATCTCACATTAACTGCTGCCATCTCAGTGGGATGCCAAACCAGGAGACCAAGAAGCAGAAGAGCGTGCAGGATGCCAAGGGTGCACAGGAGGAAACACTGCCCAGGAAATGAGCAGCAAAGCCTTCAACACTTGTTCTCCTTGTTCCCAGGTCCCAGGGAATGTGGAGCCCTGACTACCAGCTCTAAAGCACCCTCCTGGGGCAGGGAGAGGGGGATGGGGGCTGCATCTGCAGCACCGTCCTGTGGCCAGACTTTTCTGTGCTGTGTTAGGGACCCATGCTTAATATATGAACCCCAGAGTTCATATATTAAAGCCTTAACCACCAGTGTGAAGAAGTTTGGAGATGGGTCTTTTGAGAGGTGGCTAGGGTTAGAAGAGGTCATGGGGATGGATTACCCATGGTGGAATCTGTGACCTTTTATAAGATTAGGAAGACACCAAAGCTTCTCTATCTCTCTCATTCTCTCTGTCTCTCTCTGTCTCCCTCCCTCCCTGCAATGTACAATGGTGTCCAGACTGTGAGGATAAATGTCTGATGCTTAGGCCACCCAGTCTCTGGTATTTTGTTATAGCAGCAACGAGCTGGCTAACGGCCGCAAACAATGAGTGAGGTGTCTGCCTGTTTGTGCTAAGTTCTGACTATGGGGACCATGGTCAACTCAAAGTCCTTTCTCAAGTTTGCCAAAATGAGCAGATAACCTTGCCCTCTCTCTGGGGCTTATTCTCAGTTGTCCTAGTGCACCTGAGCAGGTGTCAGGGATAGAGATGAAGCCAAAGTTGCTCCTGTGGTGGCAGAAATAGAAGGGAATCAAGGATGGTCTCCTGTGGCCTGTGTGTCTGCAGGTCCCTCCTGGAGTTTCTTGGGAGAGGTAGAAATGAGGAGTTTGGAATAGGTGGGACTTGAGTGTTTTTTTTTTTCATCCTTCACCTGACTTCTAATACATTCCTTTATTAGGTAGAGTAACTTGTTGATAAGCAAAAGAAGAATAAATTTTACATTTCCAAGTTTCTTCAAAAGAATGCTATCCCCTTCAAGGAGAGAGGGACAAGACATTTTCTTGAAAAGAAAGGACTGTGCAGGGGCCCTGCCTTTCTCCAGGGCTCTGGGAAGGTAATCCATTTTGGATCAATAGCTATTGGTTCATGATTAGCCATTGGTGCTCCCCATTAAAACAAAATTAGACTGTCACCCAGAAAATAATACTTGAACCATGTTTCAATTTCCAAGAAATCTACGATGAGGGTAGAATATTAATCAGCGCATGCTTTGGGGAGCTGAAGCTAAAGTTATAGATATCTCCTCAGGATACATTATATAAGACAATCCGGTTACTGATGAGGCATGAATGCTTCTAATGGCATATTCTGTGGGGGTGATTTATTTTAATTGTCACTCTGGGACCTGTTATTACACAGTGTTAGGATGGGTCACTGCATTAGAAAATTAAAGCTGATGAAAGGCATTCATTTTTAGCCTGTTTGTAAATTCAGGCTTTGGGGAGGGAGAGATGCTGACTGTGTATAAATCCTGCATGATCATTAATTCACTATTCGCTACATCTTCTGGCATTACAGCTTCTCAGGGTAGTGCGGCACTGAACACCCTGACCAGTGGGCCTCCCGATCCAGCCACACACTGGCTGTGGCTGGGGTGCAGGGCTGTGACAGGACAGGGTGCCTCTCACCTGGGGACCCCAGCTCTCTGGTTATTGCTAGGTAGGTTTAAGGTTGAGAGCCCAGAGAGAACTGGAACCAGAGAAGGGAAGACAGCCAGCCTTCATCAAACTCTAGTCTCTGACAGGTACGTTGTACATTATTTCCCTACCGGCATCTCAGTTTGCCTCAAGTCTCACAGGTTTGGTGGTATCTCCATGTTCCATAAAGAATCAAAGAAACTAGTTAGCTGGAAGAAGATTTTATAGTTAGTGCAATACAATGCCAGGAATAATTTGGTATGTAGAGAATATTGGCTGAAAAGACACGCTGCAATGCTTTATTTTCTTTTAATAATAAATGTTGCACTGTTAGTTGTATAATTGTAAAAATAAAACAGCATATTTGAATACATCCATATAGAATAGCTATATAGTGGTCTTATCTTGAGGAATGTATTTTTTTTTCAGTAGGTCCCACAGAACCTCAAGGCCAGTCTAGAAAGTAGGTGTACAGGTTGGGGAGGTGTAGATGGGGTAAAACCTGCTTGTGTTAAGGACTCCAGGCAGGGTTTTAAATAGACCCCTCCAGTTCTAGAAATCATTGGAGCTTATACAATAGAACAAAAGCACGTAGACACATTTTGGAGAACAGAAATGCAGTTATTCGGCTCTGGGTTTTTTTGCTTAAATTGAATCCATCTTTTGTGTGTGTTAAAATAGCAAATTGCCTGCAATGTAATGTCTAGTCAGTTTCCAAAGCAGAATAAGAAAGCGAGATGTCAAAAAATCTCATCTGCTATTTACATAATTACCAGATTAAAAGGGAATTGTGTAAATGCAAATGAGAGTGCAGGTGCCTCCTGCCTTGTGGAGATTATCCAAATTATCATCAGTTTGTCTAGGAAAATGGTTGCTTTTGTGTCATCTTAAAGGTATAAAGCTTCAAGGTTTGTCAAACTAGCATTTCAATTTATACCCATTGTATACATGTTCAAATTATACCCATTGTAGCTGAAAAAGGAACAGACCAGCATGCCAGTCTCTAAATCTCTGGATAGCTCATTCTATTGATACTTGATGGGATGGATCACTCCTCACGGAAGGGGCTTTAGTTCCTTGTTTCTCTGCTTTTTTTGGGGGGGGCAGTACTGGGATTGAAACCAGGGGCATTCTATGTCTGACCAACATCCCCAGTCCTATCTTTTTTTATTTTGAAACTGGGTCTTGCTAAGTTGCTTAAGCTCTCTCTAAGTTGCTGAGGGTCTTCTTGCTAAGTTACTGCTTCTGGCTTCAAACTTGTTCTCCTCCTGCCTCAGCCTCCCAAGTCTTGGGAACACAGGTATGTGCCACCATGCCCGGTGGCTGTAGTTCCTTTTGCTTGTACATAGTTACTACACTGTGTTAGATAATATATTTTAATTATACCTAGTGGGTAAAACTTAAATTGTCTAATCATTGATTTCAATTAACACATCTAAAGTTGTTTCTTTGACATTGTAACTCATTATGGAGCCAGCATAGCCAGGTACTAGAATTTAAAATTCTACTATCTCACGATCATTGAACTAAAAAGTTGAAAGCTGGCATGTTATCACTCTTGTTTGTTTTGTAATCCATGGGAAACATTTGAAAGGCCATTTCCCTGGTACAGACATTGTTTGCTTTCATATTTAATTGACCAGTTTAGGGTTGCATAGTGTTTTTTCCTCATTCTGCTCTTATTGGATGTCTTTTCTGGAAAGTAACTATGGTAGGCACAAGCCTGGTATTTCTGTGGATACCCAAGTCTTATGTGCTATATTTATTTAAAAAATGGTGATTCCTGAAAGATTTTATCTGCCATATGCATTCTTATAAATTTTTCTTGGGTGGAAATTTTTTTTAAGAATTTGGGGATACCTCTTTGATTTAAAGAATTGCAGCTGGAGGGTGTGGTTGAAGTAAGCAGGCTTTTGTTGGTTTTCTGTAGCAAAGATAACCAAGAGTTATGTTCATTTCCAAATTCCCTTTTCCTTAATAATTTTGTTTCTTTCTTTGAGAAACCTATTCTTCTGATCCCCCTTTTTTTGCGGTACTGGGGATTGAACCCAGGGGCATTCTACCTCTGAGCTACACCCCAAGCCCTATTTTTTATTCTTTATTTTGAAACAGGGTTTCACTAAGTTGCGGAAGGACTCACTAAGTAGCTGAGGCTGGCCGCTAACCCCGATCCTCCTGTCTCAGCCTCCCAAGTACTGGGATTACAAGCGTGCACCACCATGCCTGGCTCTTCTGAGCCCTTATGTTCTAAACTTCTTGTCCAATCTGATCCTTATTTTGCCCCTCTGTGATGCATATAAATCTCCCTGGTGCATAGCCCAAGAACTTCCCCTTTACAACGTGTCTTGGCTTCATGATACTTACTACATTTTTCTCTACTTTAGATCCTCAATTTTTTTTTACTAAGAGCATAAGGCTTGGCGTCTCTAGTCCCCAGGATCTTCCCATCCCCGACTCCCCTGCTTCCCTCTGCTGACTCCTGCAATCTGTGCTCCAGAGGCTGCCCTCTTACTTCTCTCTCTGCCCACCTCTTCTTCTCTGCTCAAAGGCCTTTCCTCCCTGTTGTCTTCTCTTCCTTCAAGTGCACATCCTGCTCCTTTGAATTTTCTCAGCTCCTACTATCTCTTTTTCTTTGTTGCTCATGGAGTTGTTGTTGTTTTCTTTTTAACATGCATTTGAATTCACACATGCTAGGGCTTTAGCATACATTTGCTAGCCTTTGTATTCCATTAATATTGTTTCATACTAAGTAAATAATATGCAATCAAATAATAGCCTGTTTCATCCACTGTTGTTCCTGCTGCTGTGAGGTGTGGTCCTTGCCCACTAGAAATCACCATCCTGGAGATGGAGAGGGGCAAAGAATTGACACCTGAACAGGTTACATTTAAGATTCCAAGTGCCCTGAACTGTGTTGGAGCGGGTCCAGGTATAAGGGAGGAGAACTGGGCTACAGGTCAGCCAATTTAGATGCAGGGTAAGGACAAAACCTGAACAGAGTACCCAAAGAAGATGCTTGGAAGCAGCTTCAGGCAATTGCTGCCTCCCCAGCTGTGCCAGGCTACCAAAATGTCTGTACGGGAGCAAAGAGTTGGTACAAGTCCTCTTCCCTTTCTTCTTTCCCTTCCCTCCCTAAGTGTCATCATGTAAAACCCCATTCTTGCTCCTCCACTATGTCTTGCCTAATCTGGAAATTGTGCCTGTCTCTTAGACACTTGTGAAATCTATGTATTTGTCATCAGTTGGGGAAATTCTGAGGCTGTGGGAACACTGTGTTTGGGTTTGGGTAGATCCTTATTTACTATGGAGGGTGTACACTTCCATTCTTTTCTGGAGGAAAATAAAATATGTTGACACCTGGACCTCTCATTGGAACCAAGGATTCTACTCAATAGGAGTCTTAATGTCGTTTAAACTTCCTGGAATCTTAGATCAAGTCTACACGTGCTCATACCTTTCATTGTTTGAGGGTTCAGTCTTACACTCAGACTTTATTGTGCGAAGTCAGTATGTTCACATTTTTCTCAGTTAGGGTTGACAGATTCATCAAATAAAAATGCAGAACACCTAACTTTAACTTCCAGATAAACAGTGAAGATCTTTGTTGTATGTCCCCACATTGCCCGGTTTTCATAAAAGTACTGGAGACATATTTGTTGTAAAATGTTTCATTGTTTCTTGAAAATAAAATTGTTTGGGACATCCTTTACTTATATGGTAACCTTCCTTTCAATTTCTCTTCCCACATAGTCAGAACTGGGTCAAAGCCTTTTCATGTAATAGCTGGACATCCACGAAGTAGAACTATGTGCCCCTACCATGGGTAACATAATGACACACCTTCAGTTGTGCCTTTTTCTTTTCAGTTTGGGGTCTTGCTAATCGTCTTTCAATTTCTCTTCCATTCTGCACAAGTGCACGTCACCAGCCTTGCTCAGGGGCTACTCTTCCACTGGCTCATTTGTGTTGGACCACCTCTACCGTGTGCTTTCTACAATTATCTCCTCAACTCGTCCAATCTTGCAAGTTGCCACTGCATCCTTGATGTCCACCCATCTCTGTTATAAATCGCTTCTGTCTGAAGACCCACTCTTAATTTCCTCTGGAGTAGTTGAGATTTGCTGATAGACATTCTGCAGCCTGCCTGACTCTCCACCAGACTGCCGTCTATTTTATAGATACCCAGCAGGCCGTGTGCTTCCCTGTCTAGGCCAGGTCAGCAAAATGTGTGAATTTATCACTGTCCGAGGGAGGCTGCTCAGATGGGTCATCCTGGCTCTTGCACTCTCTCTGCTTGATCCTCCTCTTCTGTATTGACTGATGAAGGTATCTTCACAGAACACTGTCTCTTCTCAGCACTTTTTAAATCTTAAGATAAAGAAGGTAATTCTTATTAGGGGAACTTTTAGCCATTCTGACTAAAGTTCTAATTGGAGAGTTGACTCTGAGAGAATGATTAACAAGTATTTTCAATATTGTAAATGACTGTTTAGAAGAAAAATGTCTTAATTTAGAATTCCTTATGGATAGTCTCATGGAAATGTGGCCACATTTGTCTAGCCTCCTATTTGGAGGGTCCATGTCTGCATGCACAAGGGTTTTTTCTGAAGCTTCTCATAGGCCAGGGAGTCATTTAGGGGAAGTTCCTTGAACAGTTTCACAAGTAATTGTGTAACCATAAATCAGGTGGGAAATTCTTAACCCCTGTGGTTTAAACTTTCTAAACCTTACATTTCAAGTCTATAGAGCTCCAAAGGTCTCTACTTTAATGACTGGTGTTTCTCCCTCTGAGCTTACCTGTGATCCAGTCTTCCCAATGTAGTTTTGAGCCAAGGGGAAATAAGGTCTAGGGACCCAAAGGAGATAGGGTAGTTGGATCTTTTCTAAATTCCTACCACAAATTGTTAACCACATATGAGTTCCTTAACTGGTCAGTGTTTCGGTTCATTCATCCATCCAACAGAGACACTTATTCATCTGCCTGTTAGATATGTATTTTATAAGCATGAAATGGTGAAAAGTGATTTTTAAATTTTTTGCAGTACTATTACTAATATTATTTTGTTGTCATTACTAAAATTTTATTTCTTTCATGATTATTTAGGTTTTAGTTTCAAATTAGAGGGGTACTGGTGTTTATCCTTCTCTCCGTGACAGGGAGACCCTTATATGGCTTAGATGAAGCAGGAGCCCTCAGGGGAGCATTTCAAGGGGTATTGGGTTGGTTTCTTTGGCCATTTGGGGACAGAGGTGGCTTCCATCAGGGCCACATTGGAACCCCAAGGGTCTTCTCACTTAAAATCCAGCATTTCCATATTTTTATGATTCATTTGTCAAGGAAGGTGAGAGAAATACATTGAAGGAATGCTCAGTGTGTTCAGCACACAGCAGGAGGCTGTGCTGCTCTTGCAGCTCATGGAACCCCATCGAAGGGCTGCTGGCCTGCACTGAGCTGGCGGTGAGCCAGCCCCAGATCCCTGGCTGCAGCCACACCACCTGGAAGGAAGGGGGACATCTCTGCCACAGTGCCCAGGATCAGAGAAAGGAAGACTTTGCCTTGACTTCAAACTCTTGTAATTTCTTTCTCATTTGTCCCTAACTAAATCCTACTCATATTTCTTATAAGGCCTGGCTCTAATTTTATGCATTTCATAAATTCTTTGTTTTAATATATTCATTTCATAAATTCTTGTGCGACTATGTTCCTTTGAAAGTCATTTTATTTCACCAAACCTTTTGTGTGTCCCTGTTATGTCTGACAGGTTTCCATAACGATGTCTAACATTGGTTACCTTTTCCCGTCTAGATGTCTTTCCTCAATGAGACTGAACACACACAAAATGGAGAAATCTGGTTGCATAATTTTGCACTGACACATTTTGAGGCCTTCTATGATGTGTCTATCTGCTAGACGTGAGAAAGAGTAACTGCCAGCTGGGGGCTGAGTTCTTTCCATCCTGCCCACAGTGGAAACTATATAGGAAAGAGGAGGGCGAAGAGTGGGGTGAGAAGGAAAGACACATGTGTGCGCATACACACACACACACAACCCTGCACACACATAAACACGCCATGCACCTGCGTACAAACACCATGTACCTACATACATACACACCATGTGTCCTATACATGCCGCACACATACCCTGCACATATATACACGTATATACACATCTGCACACACAACCGTACACATGTGCACATACATATACATAGAAACACATACACTGCATACACACAACACATCACACACGAGTCACATATTCCAGCCCACACATACACACACAACATACATGCCACACACATACCCTGCACATATATACACATCTCTACACACAGCCATATAAATGTGCACATACATACACACACAAACACATACACTACGTACACACAACACATAACACATGAATCACATATTCCAGCCCACACATACACACACCACATACCTACAGATGCATACAACCATATGCCCTACATACACACACACACACCTGTGCACACATACACATACCATATAGCTGCATAAACGTACTGTGTGCCCTACACATACCACATGCACCCTGTACACATATGCACCATGTATCACATACAAAGTACACATGTGTGCATACCTGCATTCATGTACACACAAACGCATGCCACACATCACACACACCAGACATATGCCTCCACACACACCACACACCTGCTGATACAAAGAATCCTTTGCTCTACCTACATACATATATACATGCTACATTCATATATACACAAACACATGCCTACACATATGTACTGCATGTACACCACAGGTAAACACACACATACACACAGCACATATGTACACACACAACACACACATACACATACATATTCACATGCACACACTTTCCCTCTTCAGCTTGGACCTGTCATTTCCTCGTCTCAGGAAGTTCCCTGTTATGGGTTGGCTTGGTCCCCCAATTCACATGTTGAAGTCCTAAAACCCAGCACCTCGGAATGGGACTTATTTGGAGGAAGGTCTTTGAAAATGCTCAAGTAAGGATGAAGTCACCAGGCTAGGTCCTGATCCAATATGCCTGTGTTCTTATGCAAAGGGGTAATGTATATACCAAGACACACACAGAGGAAAGGCAAAGCAAAGAGACACAGGGAGCGGTCTGCTGACTTCCACCCAGGGGAGGCCAGGAACAGGTCTGCTCACTGCCCTCAGAAGGAGCCCGCCTCCTGGCGTGGTGGTGCACACCTGTAATCCCAGTACTTGGGAGGCTGAGACAAGAGGATCACAGGTTCAAGGACAGCCTCAGCAAGTAGTGTGACTCTCATTAACCTAGCAAGACCCTGTATCAAAATCAAAATAAAATAGGGCTGGGGGTGTAGCCCAGAGGTAGAACACCCCTGGGTTCAATCCCCAGTGCCACAAAAAAAAAAAAAGCCCGCCTTGATATCGGGCTTCTGGCTCTCACAACTGTGAGAGGATGCGTTCTATCATGTATGTCCCCAGGAACAATATTTACTATGGCACCCTGAGAAACTCAGATGCGACCCCATGGACACCTTCCACATGGACACCTTCCACCCTTCCACATGGGTGACACCACCCAGCCAGAGCACCTGCCTGGGTGCTCTGCACAGGAGAACCACTCATCCACGTGCAGCTGCCTGTCCCAACTGTCACAGTCCTGCAAGCTCAGAACTGTGTCGAGTACCAGAAAGCCCCCTTCCAAGCATCCTGTTTTTACACTCAATTAATCACAGCTTTCTGTTTATTAATTTCCCTGTGTAATATTGCTTCTATATACTCTAAACCCAATTGGATTAAGCCCTTTCAATACTAATGGCTTCTTTCTGGCCACATTTGGAGCATTTCCTCTATAAATTACTTTCCTATCAGCCACGTGTTGCCTTCGCAAACAAGATAGGAAGACTGTGGCCTCACTCATTTAGATTTCTCTCTAATTCCTCTGAGCCTGCTGGAACTTTTTCCTGAGATTTGTGAAAAGCTTTCCTCCCCTTCAAGAGTCAATGCATAAGCCATATAAATACACGCACATTTATGGAGCTAAATACCCCTGTAGCAACTTTGCAGTATTAAGAGCACAGCCTCCTTGCATAACTAAATACTAGGGCTTTTTTTTTTCTCCAACCCAGTTTCTTGAGATAAAGTTTACACATAGTGCACATTTCTGTGAGTTTTGATAAAAGCATAGTGATGTGTAACTACCACCTACATTAAGACATGGAATTATCCTGACACCTTCTGAAATTGCTCCCTTCCCCTTTGTAAGGAAACTCTGCCCACCTGCAGCCTCTGCAAAGTCTGATCTGTTTCCTGTCCTTGCAGTGGGGCTTCTCCCTCAATGTCACACTAACAGGTCAGACAACCTGGAGCCTTCCCATCTGGCTTCTTCACCTGGCAAAGCCCATTGCGCGCTCGTCCATTTCTTTAAGAGGATCCATAGTTTGTTCTACTTTATTAAAAGTGATGCTATTGCCCACAAATGTGTCACTATCTTTTCTTTATCTATTCTCCACTTGGGTCATTTCCATTATTTTAAAATTATGAATAAAGACACAATAAACATGCATGCTCAAGCTCTATGTGAACATACCTTTTTTTTTACTTCTCTTGAGTAGCAGCTAAAAGTGATGATATTATTCGGTCAAAATAGTGAGTGTACATTCGCCTTTATAAGAAACTGCCAAAATGTATTCTAGAGTATCCTCAGCCCTTTACACCCTACCAGCAGTGAAGGGGAGGGCCGGGGCTCCCAGCCCTCATCAGGAGTTAGTGCCCTCATGTGTATTTCTTTTATTTTTAAATGTTAGCCCTTCTAATGCAGTGGTATCTCACTGCAAATTTAATTTACAATTTCCTGATGAATAACAAAGTTGGACAACTTTTTCTGTGCTTATATGCGCCATCTGTGTATTTTCATATTTGAAGTATTTATTTGAGTTGTTAACCCATTTTTTTTTTTTTGTGGTACCGGGGATTGAACCCAGGGGCATTCTACCTCTGTGCTACACCCCCGGCCCTATTTTTTTATACTTTATTTTGAAACCGGGTCTCACGAAGTTGCGGAGGGCATCACTAGGTAGAGAGTGACAGAGAGACAGAGAGAGAGAGAGAGAGAGAGAGAGAGAGAGAGAGCTGATGCTGGCCACCAACCCGGATCCTCTGGTCTCCGGTCTCCGCCTCCCAAGGTACTGGGATTACAATCGTGCGCCACCACGCCCGGCGTTAACCCATTTTTATTGTTTATATTGTTCTTTTATTATCATATTATGAGGTTTCTTCATAAATTTTGGATCCAAATCCTTGGATCAAATGTAATAGCATAGGCTATAGCTTCTCCTTTTTTTTGTTTTCTTAATAGGAATTTAAAGGTTTTTAATTGTGGTGATGTTCAGTTTGTAAATATTTATTTTTAGTGATTGTGTATTTAATGCTATATCTAAGAAATCTTCTTTCCAGTATCACAGAGATTTTCTCCTATACTGACTTGGGGAAATGTTTAGTTTTAGGTCTTATACTTAATTCTATAAACTATTTTGAGTTAATTTTTACTTATCATATGAAAGTATGGGCCAAGGTTTTTATCTTTTTAATTTATTAGTGACTAATTGTTTCAGCATTATTTGTGAAAAATACTGTCCTTTATGGATTGAATTATATTTGCATCTTTGTTCACAACCAACTAGCCATATATGTATGGGTTTATTTCTGACTCTATTCTTTTCAATTGATCAAGATGTTCACATTTTAGCCAATACCAAACTGTCACAATTACCATAGCTTTATAATTACTCCTGATATCAAGTGGTGTGAGTTTTGCAGCTTAGTTATTTCTTTTCTCGTTTTCAAAGTTGTCTTAGGTATTTGAGTTCCTTTACTTTTCCAAACAAATTTTATGAACAGCTTTTCTGTTTCTACAAATGAAAATTCTGCTAGAAATTTTTATTGGGATCACATTGTATCTGTATCTCAATTTGGAGAGAATTGACATCTTGATCAAACTGAGTCTTTTAACATATTTTCATCACTTTTTCCACTAATATAGATCTTCTTTGATAAGCTTCATCATTGTTTATAACTTCCATTGTACAACTCTTGCATGCAGTTTGTTAGATAACCATATATATATCTAACAAATATATATATGGTTATCTAACATATATATATAGATAAATATATAGATATATTATCTAACAAATATATATATATATATATTAACTATATCCAAGGATGGTTATATTCTAGATACTTCTTTCTTTTTCTTGAATTAATATATCTAAGTGATAAAACACTCTCTACTAATTAAATATGAACCTAATTATCAAGAGCATCTCAATATTTCCAGCGAGTAACTGAGAAATAATTGTATAAGCTCATTTTGAGACAGCATTAAAATTGTGATCTTATTCAAAATATCAGCTTCATGTTACAACTAAAGACTTATATATGAATTTTAAACAATGAAGTTTTGCCTTTGAAATATTTAACAAGAATGTGTATTAAGAATATCTTTTGACTGAGTGACACATTAGATGGTTTTATAATGAAAACTTGCTGATCTTTTTAACCCAGATGATTGAGGGTGGACGTGAGATCATGTGGTATCAATTTGTCCCTACAGCTATTTGTGTGCTCCTAGTACAAAGCTTGATGCTATGTGTGAGAGTCCTCTCCTTCATGATACTATGGTTTAGAGCCATTTATCCAATGGTATTAGATTAGATCTAGTAATGATAGATCAATTTTTCCTATGATACTAAGGATTGGAATTAACTTTCACCTGAAGGATGTGCCTTGGACTATCAATTGCAAAGAGGGATACCAACATGAAGCAGCATGGTTAGGCCCGTGTGGAGGAATTTAATCAGTATTGAGTGACCAGTCCTGGTCAATGAAACCATTTTAGACTGAGAGGACTTGATCTCCATTTTCTTATGGATTTGCTACAAATTAAGAGAAACAATTTTTTGAGACAGCCATTCGCAGATAAAATTACTTTAAAAACCAATACAAACTATTCTTAGAAACTGCTGGAGCTGGCCATGGTAACACTTTAAAACTACACAATTTGCCTTAAAAAAAACTAACTACATGTGGTAGAAATAATGATTCAAATCATAAAATGCATAATGACACCAATTATAACTGATTCACAATAGGAATATAAAATAAATATTTAAATTTAACTTTTTCATAAATTCACTCAGAAAATAAAACAATTAAAATGGAAAAAACAACATTATTTTCATTGTGAATTATGGGCAAGGCAAGAGATAATTAAATAGACTTTACCATAGTTGGCTTTGAAAAAATACTTACTAAATGAAAATCTATTGGTTTTGTTGTTTAAGCCCAAGTCTGGCTCCTAATAACCACGGGGCCAGGTGGTGGGCGTTGGAGTGGAAATCATGGGAGAACAATGTTTGGCTTGGTAGGTGGGGAGGGTACACTAGAGGTGAAGATAGGCTTTGATTTGGGAACATGTATTTTAGGCCCCTGAAAAACAAGTTGGTCAGAGAAGTACAGTTGTTCTCTGTATATCATCCTATATTTGCTTAGCTTGAGTAGTAACTCCATGCATGTTTCTTTACTAATTTAAATTAATTCATGTCATAGTAAAAATATTGAATTTTCACAAAGCAGTTCCATATAGAGAAATTGTGTCGGGAATTAAATTTCTGGTAACAGTTCTCTAGAATCATCAAAGGTAAAACTGACACCTCATCAGCATCTGTGTCTGATGTCCCTTCATGGCAGGTTGTTAGATTTCTTAAGTTGCTTAAGGATTTTCAGTTACTTAGCGTCATGCAGTGTGGACTATATGTCAAGAAAAAGCAAAATTTAATTTCAGACTTTATACGTGTGCTAATTCTGGGGCTCTGGGATTAGTGTTGGGTTTTCCTAATCCTAGCCGACCCCTGGAATCATCCTCAGGAATCATTGTTAAACTGATTTTGCAAAATACATTCCATCTAACTTGTTAAATATGTCTACAAGTTCCATTGGTGTTGCCATATAGTCGACCTTGAATTGCTTACAAATTGGACTCCAACAAGCAAACCAGCACTTTATGAATATATTTCAGGCTCAGAGGCAAACAAAACAAAAACATAAGATGCCAGTGCCTCTGACAGCTGCGCCCTTTCAATGCCCTGAGGTCACAGATAAAATACATTTCCAGTTTTGCAAAATATGGTATCATTGACAGTCATTTGATCAATGAGCAGATAATCTTTGTCATCCATATGGGAAGGAAAGAACTCCCTTCCCTTATAGAACACTATGAACTCTTTGTGATGGGGAGAAGAAGAGGTACAAAGGTCCCTTAATAACATGCAAAATATACAAAATATATGTTTTAGGTAATAGATTGTTAAAGAAGACAGTGATCACTGTGAACCCTTGTTCCCAGAAGGGACTTCAGGAGAGACTTCTTGCGAAGGGACTTCTGAGAAGAGGGGAAGTCATCTGCATTGCTTAGGATCTGAAATCTGTGAAAGCTCTAAGTGGAGCTGGCACCACACAAACACAGAAGCCAGAGATCTGATGGCACCAGCCCTGGAAAGGACAGACATTTACCAGTTTGCAAAAGTGACCTACTGAGTCTCTTCTACATGCCAGGTACTCCACTGTGGGCTAAGGTTACAGCAGTGAACAAGCCCCAGAGCTCTGTCCAGGGAGCTTGTTCGCCACTGGGGGAAGGGGCACCCAGGTGAACTGGTAGTGTGTCTATCACATAAACATCATGGCAGGGGAGGAGCAGATGCTCCAGTAGAGCATGTGGGGCATTTGATTTAGCTGCAGCATCATCATCAAAGAAATCTTGGTGGAAATTACCTCTAAGGAGAAATTTTAAGTGTGTTTGGGGACAACAAACTAGAAGTATTTCCAGGAAAGAGATTGAAAATATAGGAAGGGAAAGTCTCAAAAAGTTGCCAGATTTGAAGAATTCTGCTATAGGTGGAGTTTAAGAGTGCAGAACAGGTGTGAGGAGCAAATGTCTTTGAGACTTCAGACCCAGCCTCACTAAGACATTTATGCCGTGTTTTAGCGCCGAGATCAGATGTGAACTTTGGAAACACCTCTCCGTGGAGGGCGGAAGAGCTAGAACTATGGTGGGTGTGATTCTAGTCAATTAGGAAGCCTCCTACATCCTGGAGTTCAAGAGGACAAAGGTCGGTGGCAGGACAGATGATAGCAGAGAAGGAACAGAGACAGGTGAAATTAAACACATGTGACAACTGGGTACTGGGAATCTGTGAAGACTCCAGAATGGAAAAGAGAAATCTAGTTTGACACCTGGTTTCTGGCTTGTACTATCGGATTGATGTTCTTAATATTTATTGGAATGTATAACACAGGGAAAAGAGCAGATTTGGGTACCAAGTCATAAGAATTTTATTTTATTTTATTTTTTGTACTAGGGATTGAACCCGGGGACATTCTATCTCCGAGTTACACTCCCAGCCCTTTTCTTTGTTTATTTTTGTTTTGAAACAGGGTCTTGAGTTTCTATAAGTTGCTGAGGCTGGTCTGGAACCTGTGGTCTTCCCAATGAGCTTCCCAAGTACTGGAATTGCAGTCTTCAGCCACCATGCCCAAGCTCAAAATAACAAGAATTTTAAGCTATATTTTCATCAAATATCTAAATCAGGTAGTATAATTTTACTGTATGTGGAACAAAAGAAGAGTTTGGATTCATGATTTGGGAGTTGTAATAACATAAGTATAACCTGGGGCTGTAAGGGGAGGAGATATAGGTATTCAGAGATTATGGGCTGTAGAAGATGCACATGACGGAGTAGAGATGAGGCTATGCGGATAGCATGGGGTTATTTCTGTGCAGTTTTGAAGTAGAATTTAAAACAATCCTATAATTAGTGAGGAAAATTCATGATCTCTCCCTCCCCTATTCTGGGAAATTGGTATGATGTACAAGTATTCTGAAACTACAAATATTTGTGGGGATTGTTGAACGTGTTCAACAGATGACAGCAAAAGTCTAGAGAAGTAACAAAGAACTAATCCTGAGTGGTGGCAGAGGGCAGGGACCACAGGTAAAGAAGGATGCGCGCATGTGAAAGATGTTTTCTACATCATATGATTCGCTACATCATAACATAGAAATTAGGTTTCCTTAGGATTTTTGGCTTGGGCAAGAACAAGCAAAATAAAATTAATTAAACCAAGTTAAGTGGTCAGTCTCCATCCTCATTCAGCATTTTGTCAATCCTCTAGATTGGGATTGTCATCAACAAATTAAAACTCTTAGTGGACTGTGAAATAGTCTGTTGTTTTTTATTTCACAGAGTCTCTAAGAAAGCCCAGGAGATCTCAGATTTCAAGCTGTAACACCAGATAGCAAAAAGTGGAATGGAATTAAACTATGATCCCATGTAGGAAGCCCCCCTCCCTCCAAATTAGAGTGCCACCATTTCCTTCCCATGACAGAGATTCCTTGGCCACCCATGCGTGATTCTAAAGGAAAGCGCACACAGGAGGTTTTCCTGCGTGGTTTTAGATTGCATATTTTTCAGGCCACCTATTTCATGGTCTAGATTTTAAAACTGGTAGGATGCGCACTAGAATCACTTAGATGATTTTCACCATATGTTAGGCGATTCTTCTTTAACCACTTTTCAATAGACAAATGTTCTTTGTTTTGGTACACTTGTCTATTTTTGGCGGATAAATGTTTCTCTGGAGCGAAGGGCTCAGATTTCCAGAGGGTGCATGCAATCCTATCAATTTCTGGCTCATATAGCAAGATTCCCTGGGGCAGTGAGTCATCTCCTTGGGACCTTTGGGTCTTAATGTGAAATTTTGCAAAACAGAAAGTTTTCCTTCCTTCCTTCCTTCCTTCTTCCCATTTAATTTATTTATTTTGAAGTCTCAGTACTTTAATATTTTCCTTACATCACTTCTCATTGCCCATAGCCAATATGCCATAAAATCATACATACTTTAAGTTGAAAAGGGCTTTTATAAGTCATGAAGCTCCCAAAAACTCTGATATATTCCTTGCAGATCATTAAAGATATATACCTGCTGGTTCCAAACCTGAGTCAGCCTTCGTGTGGAGTTTGGAGTCACACATATATTGATTTGAATTCAATTAGCCTGGTTATTATCTGTATAATATCTCCACAGCTATAGTTGAATTTCTTTAAAACAGAGCTGCTAATTGCCACAGGCATGAATATTTTAGTAATTTATGCACTGCACTTGGGAGAGGTGAATGCCCGTCCCTCCTGCTTACCCTCTGACCATCTCATGCACCAAACCATTTCTCTCAGCATCACAGAAAACCTCTCACAGATGATTAAGCACAGATAACATAAGGATGATATTACCATTCTTGTGTTTTTATGTATTTTCAAAAATAAAAATCACCACTTTACACGGGAGGGGATGATGCCCTTGCCAACCTCCAGGGCATGGCTGGTAACAGATAGTGGAGAAAGAGGAGAAAATATTCCTCAAACAAATGCTGTAGTGGGGACCTGTGGCCACCACAAGACTCATGTAGGGCTGCAGGCCAGGTAATCGGTGGAATCAAGGTGCCTTCATTGGGAACTTTTCATCACAATGGTGCACCATGGATTTCCATGGACAGGTAGGGATAGGACTTGGGAAATGTCCACCTACTGAGGCTGGTAGTTGCTCCCTCTTCGTGTCAGCATTTCCTAGGACTTCCACTGATTTCTGAATACTTCATCCTAGGCACATTGAAGAGGAACCCTAGGGCAGGGTGGAGACTTTGGAGTGTTCTGGGACAGGGGTGGCAGACATAAAGGTCCTGATTGCACCAAGTCTCACAGTGACAGCCCTGCTGTATGGAAGACAGGCTCCTGGGTGTGAGTCTGTGAATCTCTGCTGTCAGCGGATCAATATGAGCTCATGCATGAACTTGCACAGAGAGACAAGCATCGTGACATTTATGAAAGCTAATGCAATATACATGTGAAATTCCCACACAAGGAAATTAAAACCTAATTTCAGAATTTGATATATCCAATGACGGTCTAAAAAAGCAAAAGGCACAACAAATTAAGCTGAAAATAATCAACTGCTGCCTGAAATCATTGATTTGAATCACACAGAACACATAATTGTCTCAATTGAATAAAGTCGCAATCCAAAACAATCCAGTTTTAATAACGAGGCATTTTAAATGAGTCACAATTATAAAGCCCAGCTGCGATGGCATTCACCCTCAGATGAGAATATAATCTTCTTCTATTTCTCGCAAAAAAAAAAGCAATTCTGTTTATCCTTTCCTGGTGTAACAGAAATAAATAGGCATTTTAACAGGACCAATCTATAGTAACTTTTATAGACTATGAAGCATCTTCATAATCATCATGATTTAATAGCTGTAGCTATTCGTTTTTCCACTAACCTGAGAAGTATAATGCTGATGCTAGGCAAAATAGGAAAATTTATCCCCGACATCCAACTTTGCTGGCATCTGAGGAAACAGAGAAAGTTCTCGCTAAAGCCACAGATTTTAATTTGCACCCTGGCAGAGACGTCATCTGAGAATAGGGCTTCATGACCATGGAAATGGTCTGTGTCTACACTTGGGTGCAGATTGAGGCTTTTTCAATTACTTAAAAGCTAGCTACGGAGCCGGGCGTGGTGGCGCACGCTTGTAATCCCAGTACTTTGGGAGGCGGAGACCGGAGGATCCGGGTTCGCGGCCAGCCTCAGCTCTCTCTCTCTCTCTCTCTCTCTCTCTCTCTCTCTCTACCTAGTGAGGCCCTCCGCAACTTCGTGAGACCCGGTTTCAAAATAAAGTATAAAAAATAGGGCTGGGGGTGTAGC
>PVJS01023870.1:0-29190 GCA_004027185.1 Glis glis
TACTGGGGATTGAACCCAGGGGCATTCTACCTCCGAGCTACATCCCCAGTCCTATTTTTTATTCTTTATTTTGAAAAAGAGTCTCATTAAGTTGTAGAGGACCTAAGTAGCTGAGGCTGGCCCCAAACCTGCAATCCTCCTGTCTCAGCCTCCCAAATACTGGGACTACAAGCATGCACCACCACACCCAGCTGGAAAACCATGTTTGATGACCCCTCAGAGAGACTCCATGTTGGAGACCATGGCCCTCGCTCAGTAAGTTCTCCAGAGAATTTTTGCCCCATTGTTGGAACAAACTGTTGTCTCTTGAGTTGAGCACCAAATGCACCAAATGGAATAACTGACATGCATTTGGGGTTGTAAAAATTAAGTGTCTTCAGCAATCTAACCATGCTCAGTTTGGTGAGATTTTCACACTATGAGAAGCCCTTAGGTACTGAGAAGAGCTAGGGAATGGCTTCTCCACATGCCTTAGCTCACACTGACTCAGGGACATATGCTCATCGAGTGGTATAGTGGGTGTATTCTCCCACACTGTTCAAAGAATATTTCTCTTTCTTTTTGCAGAGTATTTAATTTACCCAATTAAATGCATATATGATGCAGAATACATGGCATTTTGAATTAAATAAGGAATAATCTAAATAGATACAGTGGGAATATATTTTCACAGTGCAATCGTCCAGATGTGCAAAGATATAATTTGCTTTGTCTATGACTAAACTTAAATTTAGCTCTCAGGATCTCATTTCTTCTAATAGAAAATTTAGTTGTGCCAATGCTAAGGACTCAAGTCACTTTCATCTTAAAGACATAATCTCATAAGGTTCTTTTTCTTTTCTTTCTTCTCTTCTCCCCCAAATAACCTAAACTCCAGGGGAGAATTGCATGTCATCCTAGCATCACAGGAGGGACATTGGTCCCTGTGTCATCTCTGTGCTCACTGGCCTCACTGGTCTTGTTTCATCAAGTCTCAAGCAGCAGCCTCTGTGTCCACTGTGGACTGAAGTCAGGCTTAGGTCACTGTCCCCCTTGTTGCACTGTTTGCAGGCCTGCCTGGAGGCCTGGTGGCCTCAAGAGCACTGCTGATCCTCCATGACTCAGCCACATCTCTTATCCCATCCTCTGCTGGACTGTTCTCCCTACACCTCTACCCTGGGCTCCCCTGGCTCCATACGTAGTGATCCTCATTCCAGACCCCACCAAGGATAAAACATAATCTTCATATCTCTCCTAGCCCCATGGGCTGAGAGACACTTTGGGATTGGAGAGGGTAAGCAAGTCACTTTGTCATTCCCCCTCTACCTCAATATACTGTGCTTTCTTTTCTTCTCTAGTGTGACCCCTTAGAATGGTTAAGGACAATTCCCAGAGTCCCAGATAGATTGGGGAACTCCCATACTTGTCTGAGTTTTCCAGCCATGCACAACCAGAATTTTGATCTTCAGGGGACCAGGTATAGAACGCAAAGCACCATACTTGCATCTCAACTTGAAATTTCTTCTCCAACTGCTCTGAGCTTCTCCAGCTAGCCCAGAAAGAGGTCGTGTACCCTCTGAGTCTAGCCAGCAGCATCAGACATCATTTTGTGTGTTTCCTTACTTCATGTATGAATGGTAAGCCTCAAATCATAATGCAGAAGAGGAGTGTCCTCCCTCCAAACCCTGGCTCTTGCAAACTGAAAGCTCTTTGACTCTTAGGTTATTGTATCTGTTACAGAATTTCCATCAAATTTGGAGGATTTTCAAATACTATTTCATCAAGTATTTTTCTGCTCTTTTCTCTTTCTCCTCTCCTTCTGGAATTCCCATTATGCATGTATTGGTATGCTTGATCTGGTCCCACGGGTCTCTAAGACTCTATTCATTTTCTTCATTCTTTTTTTTATTCTGTTCATAAAACAGGATAACCTCAATTGACCTGTTTTCACATACGCTGATTCTTTCTTCTGCCTACACAGATCTGCTGTTGAACTCCTCTAGTGAGTTTTTTTCCATTTCAATTATAACAATTTCATTTATTTATTTATTTATTTATTTATTTATTTATTTAATGTGTGTGTGTGTGTGTGTGTGTGTGTGTGTGTGTGTGTGCTACTAGGGATTGAACTCAGGGGCATTCTACCTCCAAGCTATACCCAGCCCTATTTTATTTTTTTAAATTTTGAAACAGGGTCTCACTAAGTTGCTGAGGGCCTCTCTAAGTTGCTGAGGTTGGCCACAAACCTGTGATCCTTCTGTCTCAGTCTCCCAAGGACTGGGATTACAGGCATGTACCACCATGCCCGAATCAATTATAATAATTTTAAAATCTAGAATTTATATTTGGTTATTTTTTATAATCTCTCTATTGATATTATCTACTTGGTGAGACATCACCCTCCTACTTTTTCTTAGTTCTTTGAACATATTTGAAATTAGCTGATTTAAAGTCTTTATCTAGTGGGGTATAGTGGTGCATGCTTGTAATCCCAGCAACTTGGGAGGCTGAGGCAGAAGGATTGCAAGTTCAAGATCAGCCTGGGCAACTTAATGAGCCCCTGTCTAAAAATTCAAAAAAAATTTTTTTAAGGCCAGGATGTAGCTCAGTGGTAGAGTGCCCCTGAATCCAATCCCCGGTAACACACACACACACACACATACACACACACACACACACACACACCGTCTATCTAGTAAATCCAATATCAGCATCTTCATGGAGAGTTTCTATTAACTTTCTTTTCCTATATATGGGTCATACTTATTTCTTTCCTTGAAAGTCTAGAAATTTTTGTTGAAAACAGACATAAAAGACAACAAATGTGGCAACTGTGGAAATAAAATTTTCCCCCTTGTTCAGGATTTTTTGTTGATATTTGCTATTGTTCATTTAGTGACTCTTCTGAACTAATTTAGAGAACATTTAGAAAATTTAGAAAAAATACATATGTATTTTTTCCTGTGTAGCTGCTGAAATCTCTACTTAGCTTAGTGGTCAAATAGTAATTGGACAGAGATTTCCCTAAACGTCTGGAACCAGTAAGTCTTCTGGTCTTTGCTGAGGGACCCCATGTATGTTGGCACATGTCTTCAATATTTAGACAGATAGTTGACAACTTTGCCTTAGCCTTCATATTCTATATAGAGCTCAAGGTCGGTCAGAGATAAGAGTTTGAGGATTTTTTCAGGTCATCCCTGGGCAGACTTACCCCGGCATGCACAGAACACTACACATGCACATGGCCTTATACATTTCCAAGAATATTTCAGAGCTTTTCAAAGTCCCTGTAGACTTCTCACTGGATTTGGGGCGGGTACTGGGGAATGAACCCAGGGGCATTCTATCTTCGGGCTACACCTCCAGCCCTATTTTATTTTTATTTTGAAACAAGGTCTCACTGGGTTGATGAGAGTCTCACTCCTTGCTGAGGCTGTCCTCAAACCTGCAATCCTCCTGTCTAAGCTGCCCAAGTACTGGGACTGCAAGTGTGCACCACCATGCCCGGCGGATTTTTCTTTTTAAGCTTTTTTGTAAGACTACTGTTTGCTCCAAATGCTATTCACCACCTCAGGCAGCCACAGAGTTAAATAATTATTTACAAATATTTTCAACAAACACCGTATGTCTGGGGGTAGGCCTTTTGCTGTGGCACTGGGAGAACTCCAAGTGAGGTTAAATAAGACAATCTCATAAGTAGGTCTTCCAGAGAACCGTCAGGTCAGATGATGACAGTCCTCTGGGACTGAGACTTCGAAGAAACTACAACCCTGCTCTTCCCACTCCAGTGGTTACCACACTGCTTCTGTTCACTGTGATCTGGGGCTGATGGTTTTACGGCTGCCGTGGAGCAGGCGAGTGGGGAATTGAGAGTGAAAGTGCCACAAAACTCGCTGATCTGTTGTCTTGAATAAAGACTACCTGGACTGCCGCAAGCTTTTGGTTTATTTCCAGAAAAAAGTTTATTCTGACAGTCTTTCTAGTTTTCTTGCTGCTTTCATGGAGGAAAAATATTTCATGGGCCCTTATTCCACCATTTTTTGCTGCTATCACCCTATTACACACTTTTTAAAGCATTTTAAAATGCAAAGCTAACCAATGACTATTTTCTTTCCACTTGTTCATTCTCTCTCCTCTCTCTCTCTCTCTCTCTCCCTCTCTATTTCTCTCTCTCTCTCTCTGTATAACAACAATAGTATTAGTAATGATAAAGAGCATTTATTGAAAGCCACATGCCAAGCACCATTCTAACAATTGTATATATTTATCTTAGCAAATCTTCAAAAATAATCCTTAAACATGTGTCATTATTATCACACTTTTTAAATAATGAAAATGTGGCATATAGTGTTTAATTACTTTTCTTAAAATTAATCATAGCTAAGCGGTGGAGAATAGATTGGAGCCCAGGCTCTGAGACTCTACAATCAAGACTCTACAATTCCTAATCTATAGAATTAGGAATTGCCAGATTAAAAAATACCTTAATGTAGCCAGGTATGGTGGACCAGGCCTGTAATCTCAGTACTTGGGAGGCTGAGAAAGGAGGATAGCAGGTTCATGGCCAGCCTCAGCAATTTAGTGAGATTTTCAGCAAATTAGTGAAACCATGTTTCAAAATAAAATAATAAAATAGGGCTGGGGGTATAGCTCAGAGGTAGAATGCCCCTGGGTTTGATCCCCAGTACCAAAAAAAAGGGAAGGAAGGAAGGAAGGAGGGAGAGAGGGAGGGAGGGAGGGAGGGGTGGGGGAACAGCTGGAGTGAAAGGTAAGAAATGTTTAAAGTTTCAAAATCATTAACCCATTGTTATGGTTTGGGATTGACCATGGGTTCTTTTTCTCAGTCCAGTATAGAAATAAAGAGCCAGAAAGCCTAGTTGCAATGCTAGAAGGTTTACTGCAAAGAGAAAGTAAACGCCACATGGAGAGGAGCGAGGCGGAGTGCTCGAGCGAGACACTGCCGTCCTCTGGAAACCAGGAAACGGCAAGCTTTTTATCTAAGTCCTATCTCCTTATCTCATGAAAGCTGGCTGGGCCCATCACAACAGGGTAGGTCTTTATCAGCAACCCCAGTTGAGCAGTGAAAGGGTCTTTCTTTAGTCTGTGACCGGAACATTTTCCTCTCTCTTATTAACTTGCATACATCCATAGGGTTTATTTGGTGCCAGGTCCAGAGGATGTGATGACGAACAACGCAGACTCGTCGTGGGGCTCGGAGTGTGGGGGGAAGATGGTCATGAAATAATAGCAGGCATGACTAGCGTGGTGAAAGAGGAAGCACAGAATGATGGGGTCACACAATGAGAGAGCAGGCTACTCTGAAAGATGGGGAAAGGCATCTCTGAGGTCGTGACATTTAAAATGAGATCTAGCCAGGCGCGGTGGTACACGGTTGTAATCCCAGTACTTGGGAGGCTGAGACAGGAGGATCACTGGTTTGTGGCCAGCCTCAGCTACTTAGTGAGGCCTCCACAACTTAGTGAGACCCTGTTTCAAAATAAATAATAAAAATAGGGCTGAGGGGGTAGCTCAGAGGTAGAATGCCCCTGGGTTCAATCCCCAGTACTGCAAAAATAAAAATAAAAACAAGATCTAGAGGCTGGGGGATGTAGCTCAGTAGCCGAGCACTTGCCTAACATGTATGAGGCCTTGGATTCAATTCCCAGTGCCACAAAAATAAAATAAGACCTAAAGGACAGGGCAGGGTGACAGGAACTCTAGGCGGAGGAAACAGACTCAGTGGGAATGCTAGAGATCCAGGAAGAATGTGGTTTATTCAAGAACTGAGGGCAGTTAGGTAGTGAGAAAAGAGAAACCTATGGGGAGAGGGAGACCAGAAGATTAAAGACAGGACTGGAGGACCTTGTTTGTTCAGAAGCATTTGTTTACATGAATAAAATTCCCCAAAGAAGAACACACTATTTTTATATAAATACTCTTTTAGCACATCATTAAGAGGTCGACCAATGGCAGCACAAGTGGCAGGATTCTGCTTCCTGGCTGATTTTTTAGTAAAGAATCCTCTGCATTCTTTAACAGAGCCGAAATCTCTGTGACAGTGGCACTGGGATAGAGGGATAAAAGGCTCGTGAGCAAACTGGTAAAAGCAAGCCAAAATATAAAACTTGAAAGAGAGAAAGGGAGACGAGAATGAGCCACGCCTGGAGGCAACAATACAACTGAAGCTCTTCCAAGGCCCTCTCCAGCCAGACTGTCTTCTCTGGTCAGGTGTTTTATAATACAGCACCCATCATCTTCATGACAACCCTTTGAGGTTGTGCATTCCCCTCTTTAATATGAAGAGAATCAAGGCTCAGGAAATACAAATGACCTCATCCGTTTACCAAGTATTTGCTGAGTGCCTACTATGTGCCACTTCACTACTTAGATTCACTACTATCGTGAATCTAAGCTCAAGGAACTCACGCTCAAGAAGGAACTTGTTCTAGTTTGCACAGCTGATAAACAGAAACCAAGACTTTTCTACCTACAATGACTAGATTCTCTCCTTCTATTGCACCACAGTGAACAAGAAAGTGCCAATTTTTTTCTCAAATTGATACAAAAGATACCCCCCAATGGTTCACTAACACTGAATTATATTTTAATGTTGGTTCAATTAAACATTCCATTATTTGCTGTCATGACAAGCACCTGATTCTTGCTCTAGTTAAAACTGTGGAAAAGATATCTAATGAGGGGCCAGATTACCTCCTTCATTAGGTAATTAGAACCATTCAGACACATTAAGACAAAAAGATGGATAAATGCCAGCTGTGGATTGCTCTTACTTCCTTCTCCATGACTCCACTTCCCTGCTCCTCCTCCCCTCTCTCTTATCTCCTTGTCTATTTGGAGCCTTCAGACACGAGACCTCAAAACTCAGGTCCCATCTGTCTTGTAGGGACATTAATGAGTCCCTGGGGGCCCTGCTCATCATTCAGATGTGTTTGCAATGGTGCCCTACATCCAGATCCTTGACTGCAGTCTCAAAAGGACAAGGCAAAGATATTTATCTTCCCTAGTCTTTTAGAATTCCTCTCACTTGCTGTCTGCTGCTGTCCCAACACTGAATCAGGGAAGTGTAAAATGTTATCACATATCATCATCACATATCCAAAAAGAATCAAATCAAAAACTCCCACAAAACTGCTCCTCTAAGTCTTTAATTTGAAGGCACTGATTCTTTGAGAGAATGAAGGGGGAAGACATGGGGAAAAGGAAGAGAATGTTGCCCTGCAGCTCTTCCTTTTGAAATGTTTTCTGGGACTGTAGCTAGAGTGGGGGAGAAGGGATTGGGAGGGGGGGAAGATATTTTTAGTTTTGTTGCTTTGTACTCTTTCTACATTCTCAAAAATACAGCTGCAGCCAGAGTAGTGGTGCACACATGTAATCCCAGTATTTGAGGAGGCTGAGACGGGAGGATTGCAGGTTTGAGGTCAGCACATGGTAACTTAGTGAGAGCCTGTTTCAAAATTTAAAAATAAAAAATTAAAAGGGCTAGGGGTGCAGCTCATAGGTAGAAGGCCCCTGGGTTCGATCTCCAGTACCACACCCCTAGACCCACACTCACACACAAATATAGCCTCGAAACATTTAAAACAGATTTCATCCATGAGATTACGCTGTCCATAGTTAACAAGTTAGAATTCTTTATAGGTTTCTTTATCCTTGCTTTTAAATTCCTTGAAGTCTAAGACCATCTATATATTTGTATTGTTCTGTCGCAGGAGGACAGGCGTAGAGAGATGACAACCTGGAGACTAGGTTGGGAAGGAGAATTCCTTCATTTCCACCGGTAGGGTCCAAAGGACTAAAGTCTGAAATCTGAGCCCTGAATAGTGTCAGCATACAAATCACATAGCCCCGGGGGCGACAGGGCGGGTCTTGACAGACTCTGCAGGTGTGGAAGCTTGGGGTAGCTTTCGGTTTCTTTTCCAGAGCCTGATTTCCTCTAACTGCTCCCACCCGGTAGGGAGGGAGCTTAGGCTCCATGTGGTGGGTGCAGGGTGGCACCATCTTAGGCTCCTGCCTCAGGGCTATTATTATTTGAGAAATTTTCAGTAAGCTACTCTGCCAGAAAGAAAGAATATTTTTCTAAGGAGATGCGCTTCTCAAAGCCCAAGCAGATTCACGCAGCATCCAGCAATCCTGGTGGGGCGCAGTCTCTGTCTGCCCCATCCTGTGCACATTGTCTTCATTTCTGCTCACATAACATCCTCACTGTCCCTTTGTGACCCTCTCACCAAGCAGACTCATCTGTGAGGAAATTCATCCAGCCTGCAGTCTTACAGACACAAATACAACTGGAGCAAACAAGAGAGTAATGGTTGCAACTAAGAGAACATTAGCTGCCAAGCTGGAAAGCACACAGCTTCAGATTTGACTGCTCATAACCTAATGTGCTGACTTGCTGGGATCATCAAGAGAAGACACAAAATTTGCTTTCTCTGTAGATGTTGGAAAGAATTCAGCATCTTATTGAAACTTTGGCATCAAAATAAATTTTATAGTTATAGCTCTACACTCCATGTAATTTTGAAGAGTTGTTTTACTTTCAGAGGTTGTAGTGTATGATGAAGTCCTCTAGATCCTACCTTGGCCTTCAAAGTATAGTGTAACCATCTCTCCTGTCATGTCTCCTTCACTGCCACTACTCCTGGATGTGGGCTTGTCTTGCCTGAACTTCTATAGTAGCCACTAAATTGAATTTCTCGTCTCAACCTCTCCAATCCATTCTCCACACAGCAGCCAGAGAAAACACCATTTTTTTTTTTTCTGGTACTAAGGATTGAACGTAGGGGCATTCTATCTCTGAGCTATACCCCCAGCCCTATTTTATTTTTTATTTTGAAACAGGATCTTGCTAAGTTGCTGAGGATCTCGATAAGTTGCTGGGACTAGCCTTGAAATTGCAATCCCCCATTTCAACCTCCCAAGTAATAGGATTACAGGTATGTGCCACCATGCCCAGATAAACCATTCATTCTTTGTGCTGTTTCCCTGATCGACACACCACTGACTTTCCTTCAAAGGTAAGATACAATGTGAAATCTATGAGGCCCTCCAGAGGCAGGCCCCTGCCTGTGTCTCCAGCCCAGATCTCCTTTACTAACAGAATTCCAACACACTGTCCCTTATTGCTCTTGAAACTACAAGTTTTTTTCTTAATGCAAAGATTTCGTACATGCCATCCTTTCTACTTGGAATGGTCTTCCCCTATCCTTCGCCTGATTAACCCCTACTCATTCATCAGTTCTCTGCTTAGATATCAGTTCTTCAGAGAGGCCGCCTCACTCACCCAGTCTAAATTATTTCCTTCTGTTTTCTCTCATAGTGCTCACTTTCCAAGTGTATTCCTTCATTGGTGTATTTATGGGTGTCCTCCACTATAATAAATCTCCACACAGAGACACTGATGCCTTGGTTCCCACTGTTTCCAGCAATACCCACCCCAACGGTGTGTACACAACAGATGGTTAGTTGATGAGAGAATAGATGAATATTTGTGGAAGAAGGGAACACAACCCTCCAAATATCCCCCAGCCTGTCTGCAGAAGCCCTCTCATGGGCAACCATGAAACTTCTGGAGAATTTTGTATAGCTCCTCCTAGACACATTTTACTCATACTGAAACTTTTTGGGGATAGGCATTTTATTCATATTTCTGCTGCTCCAAATGAATCAACTCTATAGGGGCTCTTTATCTCTTCTTGCCTCCTCTCCCCTCATGGCCAACATACTCTCTCATCAGAAGAATGAGAGACCTTCCTAAAACCATCCTCTTGGCCAGACATGGTGGTGCACACCTGTAATTCCAGTACTTGGGAGGCTGAGACAGGAGGATCACAGGTTCAAGGACAGCCTCAGCAACATGGCAAAGCTCTCAGCAACCTAGTGAGACCCTGTTTCAAAACAAAAGAATAAAAAGGGCTGGGAGTGTAGCTCGGAGGTAGAATGCCCCTAGGTTCAATCCCCCAGTACCCCCCAAAATTAAAAAGAATAAAAAAGAAAAAGAAAAACATCTCCTTAATTTGATGATCTAAGGCCCTTTGTTGTTGTTGTTGTTGTTGTTGTTGTTGTTTATTTGTGTGTTTGTTTGCCTATAAGCCACACAGGTCCCCCCTTGCCCCCTGAAGCCATTTCAACCCAGCTCCTGCTGCCAGCTCTGTTCATCAAGCGTGCCTGTTCCCACACTCGCTCTTGACTCTGCACTCTGTCCCGGCGTCCATCCAGCTCCTGACACTCAGCTTCACCTTCTGGTTCTTGCCTGGCTCCCAGCGCTCAAGTTCAGTGACAAGTGTGGCTTCCTCCCCTCTAAGGGCAGAGTTCATGGTCATCCTGTAGATTTCCCTACTTGGTCCTTTGGGGACTCTCACCCTGGCACCAGGCCTCTGGCCAGCACTCAGTCCAAGTTTAGTCAAGACTCCCCACAGGAAAGGAGGTCAGAGAGATCTGGCCTTTGCCACCTCTGAAGCCCCATTCCTCTCTGGTCATCCATGAGGATTCCATTTGCCCTCTCCTTCGTTTGCGTCCTTAGTTCTGAACATGTTGCCCACCCACCCCCATCCAGCCACCCACTAAGTCTGGCAACCCATTCTAATGTGACACATTTCTGTGTCACACTCATCCCCCAGATCTCCAAAGGCCTCCCCACCCTGCTACCTGCTCACCATGACTTATCCATATTCAACAAAGAGAGTCTCCAGAAAGTCAGAAAAAAAGGACAGACCCAGAGTTAAATCCCACTCCAAGGCTGTGGGTCCTTGAGCAAGTAACTTAATATCTTAAAATCTCATTGTTTTTAGATCTATGAAATGGGAATAATCTCCCATTATATTTAGCTGTTGGCAAAGATGTTCCACGTTGTAGGCTTTCAAAAAACGTGCAACAAAGGACATAAAGAATGTGCTCATCGCTTGCAGAGACATGGTGCTTTGGCCATAACAAAGAAATGAAAGTTGTATCTTTGAGTCTGTAATTCTTATACATGCTGAGAGAAACCACCAAAAGCACCAGAGTGGGGATAGATGTATGGGGAGGAAAGCTTGTGCGTAAGGCCTTAGAAAATGAGTAAAATATAACAACAAGATGAGAAAAGGAGGCTTCCCAGGAGTACCAACAAACCCTGTGCACAGGATGGCCAGAGGTAAAGAGCATGAAGGGGCCATGACAAGAAAAAGCAGAAAAGAAGCCTGAAAAGATGAAGAAGAGCCAGCTCGGGCAAGACAAGACCAAAGTGGAACCTGAACTTCCCCTAACTTCTTGCTTCATCCCAGCTGCTTCAGGTTCCCCCTTCTCTGTAAGTGAATACCTCAGGGTACGGGATGATGCGTCATCTCTTAGCACTGGTTTGTTTCTAATGCAATGAACCCAGCCCAGGGAGTGACGTAGCCCATACCTTATCCAAGTAACTAATTAGCATTTGTAAAATCCAAATGCCACCTAAAATAATTGTTAGGAGGATGTTGCTGGCGATCCTGCAAACACCTCGCCTTAACCCCAGACATGGTGACAGAGGCAGGGACCTCCCAATCTGCTTCCTGGGAGGCATCGCTTTGCTCCTTCCTTAAACATTCGCTGACATCACTCAGAGATAATTGTGAAATGTTTCCAGTGAATCTCAATCTGCAGAAGTTCTTGAAACCTTGGCTCTTGTATAAAGTGGCTGGGTTGTTTTTTAAAAGAAAAGAAAGACTAGGTTCAAGGTAAACTTCTATTTGTGTTTCTTTCTTTCCTTTGGATTTTAGTATCTCTGGTTAGGTTATCATAATAGGAATACTAACTTCAGATAAGTAACATAACACTAATACTAATGCTGACTGGCTGCTGGGCAGCAGGTGTTTTACCTATATCCTCACATATATTCCTCACAACAATCCTATGAAGTAGGTACTATCATCCTCATTTGATAGATGAGGAAACTGAGGCACAGAGATAAGTTAAGTCACACAGCTAGAAGTGGTAGTTAGAATTAAACCAGGCAGTCTGCCTCCAAAGCCCAGGCTCTCAACCCACTTGCCAAAGTACCTGCATAAGAAATGTCAGGATCCTTACTTTACAGATAGAGAAATTGAATTCTGAAACTATGAAGAGAAGTGTCTCAGGTCACTGAACAAGTGAATCAGTGGCAAAGTCAAAACATTCTGGAATCCTGGATCTTTCTTGGCCCAATTTTCCATCAACTAGTCTCTATAAAGACATTCCCTTGGCCAGGCACAGTGAACTGTGCCTGTAATCCCAGCACTTGAGAGACCGAGATGACAGGATTGCAGGTTAGAGGCCAGCCTCAGCAATTTAGTGAGATCCTGTTTCAAAATAAAATAAAATAAAATGGGCTGGGGGATGCTGCTTGGAGGTAGAATGCTCCTGAGTTCAATCCCTAGTACCAAAAAAAAAAAACTCTTACCATCACTATTCCATTTTTAATGGTTCTCAGGTCAATGGGACTTGAGCAAGAAGAAACAAAAATTCATTTTAAAAGCTGCCTCTGGATACAATTCCATTTTCCTAAAGCTCAGGATTCCTAAGGAAAATAGAAATCAGTCAATGTCAACCTTCTGGTACACCATAGGGTGAACTACACAGGATCCGAGTCTAGAGAAGCAGACCAGTCCATCCTCTTGCTTAGGAGGTCAGGGAACATCAACCTCAGCGGGTGAAACACAGGCCTCTTGGTTTCTTCAGTACCTAAGATTACAACATACAAAGCTTTTTTAAAATTATCACTTTAAACACTTGAAGCTTCATGGGCTCTATTTAAATCCCAAGGAGGTCCTTTACCCTGCTTCATTCTCCCTCCTTAAACAGAAGAGAAAATGAAGTGTGGGGAGAAAATCAAGCTCTCCATAGAGGAGCTGCCTAGAAAGCTGGTAAAAGGCCCACTGATTCTCTATACATGTTAGAAATACTTACACACAAACCGGGCGTGGTGGCGCACGCTTGTAATCCCAGTACTTGGGAGGCTGAGACTGGAGGATCCGGGTTCACAGCCAGCCTCAGCTACTTAGTGAGGCCCTCCACAACTTAGTGAGACCCTGTTTCAAAATAAAGAATAAAAAATAGGGCTGGGGGTGGAGCTCGGAAGTAGAATGCCCCTGAGTTCAATCCCCAGTACCGCAAAAAAAAAAAAACCTTACTTCTAGCCAGGCATGGTGGCACATGCCTGTTATCCAGTACTTGGAAGACTGAGACAGGATGATCACAGAATCAAAGCCAGCCTCAGCAACTTAGTGAGGCCATCAGCAACTTAGCAAGACTCTGTTTCCAAATAAAAATTAAATAGGGCTGGGTGTGGTGCATGCTTGTAATCCCAGTACTTGGGAGGCTGAGACAGGAGGATCTGGGTTTGCAGCTAGCCTCAGCTACTTAGTAGTGAGGCCCTCCGCAACTTAGTGAGACCGTTTCAAAATAAAGAATAAAAACTAGAGCTGGGGGTGTAGCTCGGAGGTAGAATGCCCCTGGGTTCAATCCCCAGTACCAAAAAAGAAAAAAAATTAAATAGGGCTGGGGATGTAGCTTGCAGGTAGAATGCCCCTAGGTTCCATCCCCAGCACCACACACACACACACACACACACACACACACACACACACACACAATTATGCATTTATTCTGTATGTGGCAATTCTATAAAGTTTTATTTAGTTTCTGATTTAAGGGCTTGCTGGTACCTTAGATGTTGACACAGTTAATCATGACAGTTTTAGAAACAAACAAACAAAAAAAACCCAAGCTGTCTTGATTACCCTCCAGAAATACCAGCAGCTACAGAATTGCACAGATCTTACTGGGTGGTCTCACTTCTGCGAGGTATTGGTCGCAAAACAGGCTCCAGAGGAGCCCCCTATGTACCAGAGCTATGTTAAAACATGACACACTGCAGTACGAGGGACATAGGCAGCTGGTCTGTGCTCTAGCCGCAGCCACGATTGAAGTAATAATAGAAATTTCATGTGGCCTGTTAAATCTGTCAAAAAATAGTCCAGAAGTTTTCCTACAGCAGCCAACCAGAAGCCCTCCTCAGAGCCAAAGCCAACAACTGCAAACAAAGTAGCCAAACCCTTATTTCCCACTCTGTTATATTATTCCGTGTTTTTCATTTTTCCCTTGGCATTTTGAACTTAGATGTCAGCTCTGGTTGATGGAAAAGCATGAAGATTTCCTGCTGTTGTGAGTTCAGATGCAATGCTGTTGAAGGCAGTGACCGTCTGCAGGGGCTGGGGTGCAGGGAAAGCAGCTCTTCCCATGTATGCACAAATGAGGATTTTTTTGGAGTATGAAATAATCGTTGTTAGCTTGGTTTTCGGCTCAGCAGCCCTATATTGAGCATATACTGATAGTCATTATTCTACTATGTGTTTGGCTCTGCAAGTGGGCACGCCTCATTTTAGTTAGTCCTTTTTTAGCAAAGAACAACTATGTGCAAATTTATTAAGTGGAATACCATGCCTTTGGAAAAACTGTCATTGTATAAAAAGTTGGCTAATGAAAAGCCCTTCCTTTAAAAAACTAAGCTGTATCTAGCCAGGCATGGTGGTGCATGCCTGTAATCCCAGTACTTGGAAGGCTGAGACAAGAGGATCACAGGTTCAAGACCAGCCTCAGCAACTTAGCAAGACCCTCAGCAACTTACTGAGATCCTGTTTCAAAATAAAATATAAAATGGGGCTGGGGGTGTAGAGGGTAGCTCAGAGGTAGACTGTTTCTGGGTTCAATCCCCAATACAAAAAGAAAAAAACAAAAAAACTAAGATGTATCTTTCACAAATACTCAGGAAACTAATATACAGCTTCCCTCATATAATTTTTGTGATAAAAAGAGAAGTGTCTGTTCCAACAAATAAATCATCAGAGTGCACAGCAGCAACAGAAGCATGAGTTGCTCGTAAGTATCTCACATTGTCTCACCTTCCCATGATCTGGTTTTTACTTAGGTTTTTCCATTCTAATACAGAGCGCATCAGGCACAAAGGAAGTACACCTAAAATATTGAAGTGAATGACCTCATCGGTGTTAAACCAAGCATATTATTATGGATATAATTAATAATGGCATGAGTTGAATGAATAAGACAAACAAAGAAATAGCCAAAAAATACCATCACCATAGCATTGCTCATTCCTAAAGGAAAAGATAACCTCTAATTTGAAGAGGTCTCTGGGCTCCCTTTTCTTAGCTCATCATACATATGCAATGTTTGACCGCCCTGTTCATGAGTCAGCCCTTACAACATCCTCATGAGATAAATGGATGAGGAATGTCATTCACTCCTTGTGGTGGATAGGCAGACCCAACATGCGAAAATTAAATGACTCGCCTAAAGTCACTCGGAAGCCAGTAGAGGAACTGAGATTAGAACCCACATGCTTCTACTTTCTGTGTGACCGCATGGTGAAGCTGATCTCATCTCCCCCGAGAAATGGTCTTCCCAAGTTTCCCATCTCCTCAGGAAGAAAAAAAAAAAAACTTCAAACATTGTTAAACTTCAGTTTATTTTTGAAGTGCCCTTCTTAGCAGGCAGATTGATGATAAGCAACTTGAGAAGGAGCTTGATCTTAAGGAAAAATAAGGGATTGAAAGGGCAATTGCAATGGGCTTTTCCAGATTAAGAGCGTCTGAAACATTGCTGTTCAATGAGCTTGGAATATAGTTCACATTGAGTTCATGTGCTTATCTCCCAAGTTCATTTTTTAAAGTACCTCAAACATAAACTCCCACTCAACTGGATCAAAAGCCTCTCCTTGCTTTGGAGACAGAGCAACAATCAGCCCCCTGTTCATTTAGCCAAGTCAGTGTTCTTAATCAACACAAAAAACATTGGGAGCCAAAGGGTGGTTTTTTAATAAAAAGCAGTTTGATGAGACTCCAGGCCAGTGGCAGAATTCTCAGCCCAGAAAAATATGAGTCAACTCCTCCAACATGCAAACAGGTCCAAATCCAAGAGCCAGTATTTATTTAAGCCTCAAGCCCTCTATTGTGTACTTAATTCCACCTCATCTCCCCATCTCGAATTCCACATTTCCCACCTTTGTTTGGATCAAGGTCACCTTGCCCTTTCTCCCTCTTAAAAATATTTTACTTGGGCTTTTCTTTCTCTTCTCTTCTCTGTCTTGATAACTCCATCCTAAAACCATTGGGGCACAGCAAGGCAAAATCTGGGCCTACTAGGGAGAGCTATGGTGGCCCAGCGTTGGGAGCTGGAGCCCACAGGGTGAGAAGGAGGTCCGCAGAGCAGGGCTGCTCAGTGTGGGGTCCAGGGCCTGAGCAGGGTAGGACGATGTTCCCGCAGGGGAAGCCTGGCTTAGGGTGGCAGAGTCTGCATGAGGTGAGGAGGGCATCCTGGACTGGAATTGGAGTTATCCAGTGAACTCATGGTTTGCAATATTTTTATAAAGATATAGAAGTAAATGTGTGTATACAATCATATATATTATGGAAGGTAGAATACAGACTCCCAAAGATATCTACATCCTAATTCCCAAAACCTGTGACTATGTTGCCTTACAGGGCAAAAGGAACTTTTGTTACAAGAGCCATTAAGATGGGGCCTTGAGATGGGAAGATTATCCTGGATTACCCCAATTGGCCCAATATAATCAGAAGAACCTTTATAAGAGGGCAGGAGGGCCAGAGTCAGAGACGGTGATGTTACAAAAGAAGCAGAGGACAGATAGTGAGAGAGCAGGGGGCAGGGGTGGAGGGAGGGAGAAAAGGAGAGAGAGAGAGAGACTTGGACATGCTATGCTGTGAGCTCTGAAAATGGAGGAAAGAGCCTATATTACTCTGGTTGTCATTACTATAATGAAATACGTGAAATAAGCTACAGTATAAAGAAAAGAGGTTTATTTAGCTCACAGTCCTGGGGCCTCATTTGGTGATGGCCTTCATGCTGGTCAATTAAAGAGACATAACACTTAAAAGGCCACATGTGATTTTGAACTGGAACTTTTTGCTCTGAGGGAATATGGTGAAACTTAAATGGGATCTGAATATTAAATGGCAACAGTTTATCAGTGTTCATTTCCTAATTTTGATGGTGGTATGGTGGTTATATAGGAGAATAAAGTATTGGGGGATTATAAGACATCAGATTGGCAAGTTATTCTCGTAGTTCTGGGCAAAATTTCCTCCTACTTGTAACTTTTCTGTAAATTGAAGGTTATTTTAAGTGTACATCATTTGGTCCCAAATCCTTTTTGTAGTCTATAAGTCAGTCTTCTCTCTCTACTGTTGCTTCCGTTCTCCTGGCAGAATAGGTATTTCTCACTTTCTCAGGAGTTCGAGCACCTTCAGGCCAGGCTCCTGGACCAGAGGATGACCTGAGCCTGGAGAGCCGGGTCTGGCAGGAGCTGTCACTGCGCTGATTGCATCCTGGGTGGTGTGGGAGGGTGAGGAGAGGTGTGAGAAAACGATTTGGAAAAGCAGTCAGAATGTCCTTGCTTCACTTTTTTTCTATTTCCTAACATCTGATTAAAATACCCGAGTCCACTTGTGAAGTGTCAGGAAGAAAAATTGAATATCATCTGTTAGCATTTTTGCTTTATGATCAATTTAATCTCTCCAGGGCTCTGTAAAAAAAAAAAAAAAAAAAAAACAGAACAACCTTTTTGAGATACTCAGCCTGAAAGGAGAAGGTTCTCAGATTATCACTTTTTCTAAACTTCAGCCCTTCTCTTCCTTCGCCTTTCTTAGCAGATCAATCCCATTCCACTTGTGTATTTATGCGTTCTTATGCAAGCCTAAGTGCTATTTCAGGCTTCAGATCAATCTGGTAGGGTGCAAAATACAGTTTGAAGTAGAAATTAGACTGGTTCATGTCCAAGAGGTCCAAGAAACTTATGCCACCCAGTAAAATATATAATTGCCTCATCAAAAAAAAAGCTATAAAACACAATTTGGGGACAACTGAGGAAATATGAATATGGACTCAATATTAAACATAGAGAGTTATTTTTATTGTAGCTGTGATAACAATATTTGGTTACATAGGAAAGTGCCTTTCACTTTTACTTTTTAACATAATTTGGGAACAACCAAGGAAATATGAATATGGGCTCAATATTAAACATCAGGGGTTATTTTTATTATATTAGGTGTGACACCAACATTTGGTTACATAGGAACATGCCTTTAATTTTTGGATATATTTGCAGAAGTGTTTCAGTATAAAGTATCATGACATTTGCATTTTCCTTTAAAATGATTCAGAATATATATGTATAGATACACACATGCTTATATATAAATCAAATGTAATGAAACGGAAAAATGTTAGCCACTGTTGACGCCAGGTGGTAGGTATATGTATTGGTCAACTTTCCATTACTGTAACAAATACCTGAGATGATCAGCTTATAAAGAGAAAAGACTTATTTTGGCTCATGGTTTTGGAGGTTCCGATCCACAATTCATTGTTTCTGTTGCTTTGGACTTCTGGGGAGGAGGCATATTATGGCAGGGAGCAAAAAATGCTCACCTCATGGCCAAAAAGAAAAAAAAAGAGAGAAAGGGGCTGCAGTTCTACCATCCCCTTCAAGGGCATACCCCTAGTGAGCTAAAGACCTCCCAGTAGGCCCACTTCTTAAAGGTTCCCCACCTCCCAAAGCACCACCCGGGGAACCAAGCCTTTAACACATGGACCTGGGGGGACATTCAACATTGAAACTGCAGCAGTATATGAGTGTTCAGTGTACTGATTTTGTGGACTTCTAAAACCTTGGCTTAGTTTAGCTTTTGTATTTTGACACCCATTCTCCTTACCTTCTCACGTATATTGTAAAAGACTTTTCACCAGGCCTGGTGGTGCACACCTGTAGTCCCAGTACTTGGGAGCTGGAGACAGGAGGATCATAGGTTTGAGGCCAGTATACAGCAACTTAACAAGACCCTGTTTCAAAATAAATAATAAAGTAGGGCTGGGGATGTAGCTCAGAGGTAGAACCCACCTGGGTTCAATCCCCAGTACTACAAATAAATAAATAAATTGGGGGGGTTGTGGATGGTATCCCATGCTACATACATTTTGGGATAAATTTAGCTGCTAAAGGTAATCCAGTTCTTTGAGGATGACTCAAAATCATTACACACCTACTTTTAAGTTTAAGACTTAACAGCTGGGCGCAGTGGTGCACACCTGTAACCCCAGCGACTCTGGAGGCTGAGGCAGGAGGATTGCAAGTTCAAGGCCAGTCTGGGTAACTTAGTGAGACCCTGTCTCAAAATAAAAATTAAAGGTGCTGGGGATGTAGCTCAGTGGTAGAGTGCTCCTGGGTTCGATCCAGTGCCAAAAAACAAAAAAAGAAGTTAAGTATTCTATGGAGATACTCCCTTCACCATCAGTATATGTCATATAAATTCTCTCATTCCTGGAGGAAGGTAGGAAGTTAGACAGGGCTATTCCCCATGTCTCTCCTGACACTTAAACAAACAAAAAAAAAAAACTCGTTTTCAAGAGATACAGATTATGCTTCAACAGACCTCAGCTCCTTTCCCCAGGGCCTTTGCTCCCCCCACCCCCAGTCTTCAGACAAACACACACAAAGGTCCTGCTTCCCACTCAAGATCCACTTCAATTGTCACTCAGCGGCTCGTCCAGGCACAGTTAATTGCTTGGTTCTCTGGATTCCCACTGCATTTTGTTTATGCCCTTGTAACAACAATTACCACCTTGGTAATTTACCCATTTTTTCCTCTCTTCCCTATAGGCTCTGAGCTCTTCAAAAAGAGGAGCTATGCATTATTTTTCTTACATAGTAACTAAAACATAGCAAGCGCTCAATAAAAACTTGTGAGTAAAAGAATTAATGAGTGAATTAATAAATATCTTTTTTGGTTTTGGTTTTGTTTTATAGTGTGTGTGTGTGTGTGTGTGTGTGTGTGTGTGTTGGGGATTGAACCCAGGGGCATTCTACCTCCTTGCTATACCCCCAGCCCTATTCTATTTTTTATTTGGAAACAGGGTCTGCTAAGTTGCTAAGAGCCTTGCTAAATTGCTGAAGCTGGCCTCGAACCTGCAATCCTCTTGTCTCAGCCTCCCAAGTACTGGGATTATGGGAGTGCTAAGAAATGCTTTTGAGTTGGGTCTAGGCAAGGCCTAATGATTTGCAAAACAGTGGGAACCATCAACATTTCTAATACTTCCCTTCAGAGCCTGATACTTAACCTTCATCTTCTGGTATTTAGTGCTACATGTGCAGCAGCTACTTCACACAAGATTAAAACTAAAGAACATTAGAAATATTTAAAGCTTAGAAATTTTATCCTAACAAATTTCACCTTTTTTCACAGATTGAAAATTAGAGTTCTAAAAGTCATGCAGAATATCTACATAAACACTTCCAAGGGATAATAAAAGTCACAAAATATTCACAGGGCGCATATGGACACTCCAGAGAGTTGGGGGTGGTGACCAGAAAAAAAAATGGCTAAACTCAGAGAAAAATCCATCTGGAAAGAGAAACATTTTTTAAAATCAAATGTCAGCCAACATTTATGCCAAGCTCTATTCTAAGAGTTTGAGGTGTGTTATCACACTGAGACCTCATGGCGACTCTCTGACACGAGTCTATTATCATCCCCATTTTATAGACATGAAGGCTGAGAAATGGGGCACTGAGCTCGTTTACCTAAGAGTCACTCAGATCCAAGATGATCTCGCTCCAGAGCCTGTGGCCTATATCACACGGAACATCATGATGCCTGGCCAAGTCCAGACCTGCACTTATCAGATATCAGCTACACATTGTGAGCCATCTAATCCCACTCAAGGTCTGGAGAAGAAAACTGAGAACCAGAGGGTCCTGGTTCCCTCACCTGTTTCTACACATTGTTCCCAGCAGGTCCTGGTGGGTAGCCCTGCCTTCTCCCATGACACAGCGCCTCCCCTCCCTCCCCATAGTGTAGCATCTGGCAAATCACTTCCTGTTTATCATATGATGCCTCCAGCTTGATTTAGGGGCAGTTAGTGAAATTAGTCCGTGTTTCTTAGCAAAGAGATCCCAGGGTGCTCGTCCCACCCAGACAATTATATTTAATATGCTCAGGCTAAGTTACTACTCCAGTAATAACCATGGCGAATGAGATGAAAAGCTAAAGAAAAGAAGGAAGGAAGAAGGGAAGAAAGGAAGGAAGGGAGGGAGGGAGGGAGGAAAGAAAATACTTAACGCTGTTTTCCCACTCACCAAGTTTCAGTTCTTTCACAGCTTGAAATAAAATAGAAGTGTCTGCTGTTATTAAATGCCAATTTTCTAGTGACCAAACCACTGGGCATTCTTGCCTCAATGAAACAAACTCCACTTTGTGCTTCTCTGTGGGTACAGAGCTTTAATTGAAGGCACATGATTAAACATTTGTTTAGTTGTCTTAGAAAAGAGAACCACAGGGGAGAGTGGATTAGCTGAAATAATTTTCTTTTTAAACTCATGATCCTTCTGAGTTTATTTTCAAACTCACTAATCATTTAAACCATTGTCACACGATTTTAGATTTTCCAGATTTAGCATTAAATTTGAAATCAAATAGAATACAAGCATGAATTCCAGATTTGTCAAAACTCGAAGACTGGATAACTAACTAGAAATTTGCAGTTTTATTCTTTACCCTCTGCTCTTAGGCAGCAGTTGGACAGGGTACTAACATGTTTCAGAAATCTGTTTAACAAAGAAAACAGTAATTTGCGCTGTCAGCTCCTATGTGAAACAAACACCTTTCTGTCTTCCATCCTCTCCTGGACGGGTGGAGGTGACCTCCTCCTGTAAGAGGCCTCCTGCCAGCTCCCCAGAGAGGAGAGGTTTCCCAGGTTACACCTCTTTCAAACATCTTTAAAAGCCCAGTGCTCCCTTTCAAGTTTGACAGGCTATTTAAATGAGACATGTAAAATGTGAATGCACCCAAGCCAAATAAATGGCACCTGGTGAAATTCAGATTCTCTGTCTCTTCCTTCAGAACCCATTTGCTTTCCTGCTGGAGAGGTCTGCCAGGATTTTATCTCAGCTTGCTTGCTGCAGTACCAGACAATGCAGCCATCATTAGCACTATAACCATCATCGCTGGAGGGGCCCTGGGCTGACCGTGTTACCTGACTTAGCATGAATAGATCAACTTCTTAGAAACAAGAATGTCTAGTCAAATCGGGCATTTTTGTCTTGACGACGCAATTCTGTCTTTTCAGGTGGGAGAGAGAAAGGAGTCGGTATGGTTTCCTTCCCTTTTTCCTCTGATATGCTGCATAGGCTACTTTGCTGAGAGTTCTTCTGTTGTTCTTTAATTTTAATGTGCAGTAATTTTGATTCTTTAATGAGGGACAACTTCCTTATCAAGGTGAAGGGGGCAGAAGGACATGCCTTGTTCTAGCCTCTACTCACCTCCCTCCAACTACCCCTTCCCTGGGCCAGTGACGGGCTCAGGACTGATCAATCCGCTTCTCCCGAACCCACAGAAATCTGCTCCTAAAGACTTCTCAATATATCCTAAGAACCCAGGCCATCTAGACCTCCAACTCAGTCTAGATAAAACTACTTAAAATGAGAATATTTGATGGCAACGGAATTGGGGCCCCTAAACGAGCCTGTCTCAAAACCGCCTTAGGAGCTCAGAACTGAACAACATTGCACATCCATAGAAGAACCAAAACCCAATATCCAGTAATCTGAGTATGACTACACAGACGCAGAGTCTACCACCTACAGAATTCCACAGAAAACTGCAATCCCGTGTGGGCAGGATTGGAAAGGAACCATCTTCCCTCAGACCCTACAGCCAGGGCTAATAGACCCCCCTCCACCAGCAAATCCTGGCGAGGAACCAGAGAAGAATTCTGTGAGTGGTGAGGCCATCCCAACAGCAGATCATGAATACCTTTTGAAGGCTGCCCTAGCATGGGTGCCAGAGCTGCGCACCTCCCCCCCAACCGCGCTAGGAGCCCGCGCAATCCCCAACGCCCGCGCCTCACCCCGCGTGCCCCCATGCGGCCACCTGAGACCATAGGACCATCTGTACCGCGACTCCGACCCTGCGCACCCCAGCACCACCACCCTAGACCACGCGGCCCTCTGTGCCTCGCCTCGGACCCCGCACATCCCCAGCGCTGCTACTCGCGTGACCCTCCGTGCTCCTCCCTTGGGCCCTTGCATGAATTTCTGCACCGTGCCTCAGTGCCCGTGCACCCCGAGGCGCTGCCACCTGAGATCTGGGGCCCACACCCCCTTCAGGCCCACGTGATCCTCAGTGCCACGCAGAGGAGCCCGGGCACCTTCTGGCACCGACACCCGAGCCTCAGAGCCCGCACCCAACACTGTGCCTTGAAGTGTGCCTCACATGCCACTACCCGAGCTCTGGAGCCCACGTACCCCCCCCACACACACCCACACACACACACACCGCACCCCAGTCAAACAGACGGGAAGGAACCACAGCCTGCAGCGTACTGACCCAATTGGGTCTACAGAGACCATCAAGTGGTCTTATATGCAGAAAGAAAGATGACGCAGAGGCAACAGAAACAAAAATGGAAACCACCAAAAATACGAGAATGAAGAACAGTGAGCAAACAAGAAACACAATGCATCAACAAGCAAGATTATTGATACTGGCCTGCAGGAAATGCAAGACAGAGAATTCCAAATTTTGATCTTCAGAATGATGAAAGGCCTCAAAGAATGTGTAGAGGAGATGAAGGAGGAAATTGATGCTCTAAGAAAGAATCAGAAAGAAACTGTACAAAATGAAGGAGTCAATAAACGAATTAAAGACTGCAATAGAAACTAACTCTAGCAGGCTCAACCACATGGAAAACAGAGTGTCACTCCTGGAAGACAGTTCATTCAAAACTGAAAACATAGTCAATGATATACAGAAGATATTACAACACACCATGACCATTCAAGAAATACAAGACGTCCTAATCTAAGGATAAAAGGCATTGAAGAAGGTTAGGAGGCACAGACCAAGGGTATCAGAAACCTCTTCAAAGAAATAATTTCAGAGAATTTTCCAAATATAGAAAAAGATTTGGACATTCACATACAGGAGACATATAGAACACCATTAAGACAGGACCAAAGAAGGACCTCCCCACGCCATGTAATAATTACAATGACTAACATAGAGGCCAAAGAAAGAATATTAAAAGCAGCAAGAACAAAAGAATGGGTGACATACAGGGGCAAAACAATAAAAATCACTCCAGAATTCTCAACCAAGTCAGAAATGCCAGGAGGGATTGGTATGAAGTACTCCGGACCCTGGAAGAAAACAACTTCCAACCAAGAATGATATATCCAGCAAAGCTATCATTTAAAATTGATGGAGAAATAAAAATGTTCCATGATAAACAAACACTTAAAGAATTCTTGAGGATCAAGCCAACACTAGAGAAAATCCTAAAAGAAATAAATCACAAAGAAGGAAAAACAAGAAATTTTCAGAACCACAGGAGAGGTGAACTCCACCAGGTAGGCAGCCAAACAAGGAGATTTGCCACTACAGCAAAGAGAAAAGAGAACACAAAATGATAGGAAACAAAAATCATATCTCAATAATAACATGGAATGTCCAAGGACTCAACTCCCCAATTAAAAGGCATAGACTGGCATTGTGGAATAAAAAGCATAACCCAACTATATGCTGCTTACAAGAAACTCACCTTCTAGCCAAAGATACTCATATGCTAAAGGTGAAAGGATGGAAAAAGATATACCATGCAAACAAAGATCAAAAACAAACAAGGGTAGCAACACTTATATCTGTCAAAACAGACTTTAAGCTAAAACACATCAGAAGAGACAAAGCAGAACAATCCAACAAGAAGATATAATGATAGTAAACATGTATGCCCCAAATGTGGGCGCACCTACATTCATAAAACAAAGTCTTCGGGACATCAGGTCCCAAATAGACCCAAACACAATAATATTGGGAGACTTCAACACACCACTTATGCCACTAGATCGAATAGACACATACAGATTATTTCAATGAGCAACACCTGAATACACATTTTTCTCAGCTGCCCACGGAACATTCTCCAAAATAGACCACATCTTGGGTCACAAAGCAAGCACCAGCAAATTCAAAAGATGTGATATAATGTCCTGCATCTTTTCAGATCACAATGGAATGAGACTGGAAATTAACAACAGGAAGACCAAAAGTCATCACATAAGCACATGGACACTGAATGATAACTTCTGAACGAGGACTGAATCAGAAAAGAAATAAGGGGAGAAATAAAAAAATTTCCTGAAATTAAACGAAAACAGAGACATGATGTACCAAAATCTATGGGACACTTTGAAGGCAGTGTTAAGAGGAAAATTTATAGCACTGAGTGCCCACATAAGGAAAACAGAAAGCCTCCAAATAAACAACCTAATGACACACCTCAAGGATCTTAAAAAATAGGAGCAGTCGAAGCCCAAAGCCAGTAGAAGGCAGGAAATAACTAAAATCAGAGCAGAAATTAATGCAATAGAGAATAAAAAAACAATATAAAGAATCAACAAAACAAGAAGCTGGTTCTTTGAAAAGATTAACAAGATTGACAAACCACTAACTAACCAAACCAAAAGAAGGACAGAATCAACCCAAATTACCAAAATCAGAAATGAAAAAGGGGATATCACCACAGATGGTGGAGAAATCCAGAGGATCATTAGAAACTACTTTGAAAACTTATATTCCAATGAAATGGAAAACCTGGAAGAAATTGACAGATTTCTAGACACATACAACCTACCTAAATTGAACAAAGAGGATATAGAAAACCTGAATCAACCAATAGCAAGCACAGAGATAGAAACAGCAATAAAAAAGTTTGGCATCAAAGAAAAGCCCAGGTCCAGATGGTTTTCCAGCCGAATTTTACAAAACCTCTACAGAAGAACTAAAACCAATACTTCACAAGCTATTCCATGAAATTGAAAGAGATGGAATTCTTCCAAATTCCTTTTACGAGGCCAACATCACATTAATACCAAAGCCAAATAAAGATACCTCAAGAAAAGAAAATTACAGACCAATATTATTAATGAACATAGACACAAAAATTCTAAATAAAATACTAGTCACACACATTCAAAACCATATTGAGAAAATTGTACACCAAGACCAAGTTGGTTTCATCCCAGGAAAACAAGGCTGGTTCAACATACGCAAAACAATACATGTTATTCACCACATAAAGTGAACTAAAAACAAGAATGACATGATCATTTCAATAGATGCAGAAAAAGCGTTTGACAAAATTCAACACCCATTCATGTTAAGAGCTCTACAAAAAATCAGAATAGAAGGACATACCTCAACATCATTAAGTCAATATATAAAAAACCCAAAGCCAACATCATATTGAACAAGGGAAAATTGCCGGAATTCCCCTTAAAATCAGGAACAAGACAAGGATGCCCACTATCACCACTCCTTTTAAATATAGTCCTCGAAACTCTTGCCAGAGCAATAAGACAGAAGGATATCACAGGAATTCAAATAGGAAAAGAAGAACTAAAATTATCTTTATTTGCAGATGATATGATCCTATACCTAGAAGACCTAAAGAACTCAACCAAAAGTCTACTAGAGCTGATTAACAAATTCAGCAAAGTAGCAGGATACAAGATCAACCTAAGAAAATCAGTAGCTTTCATATATGCCAACCATGAATCCACTGAGAAAGAAATCCAGAAAACAATTCCATTCACAATAACTTGAAAACCAATCAAATACCTAGGAATAAACTTAACCAAAGAGATAAAAGACCTCTACAATGAAAACTATAGAACACTGAAGAAAGAAATCTTAGAAGATTTCTTTCTTCTTTCTAAGAAGAAGATCTTAGAAGATGGAAAGATCTCCCTGCTCTTGGATAGGCAGAATAAATATTATCAAAATGGCCGTTCTGCCAAAAATGATATAAAGAGTCAATGCGATCCCTATCAAAATACCAACATCATTTTTCGCAGATCTAAAAAAAATCAGTCATTAATTTTATATGGAGAAACAAAAGACCCAGAATAGCCAAAGCAATTCTCAGCAATAAGAACGATGCAGGAGGCATCACAATTCCTGACTTCAAATTATACTACAGAGCTATAGTAATAAAATCAGCATGGTATTGGCACAAAAACAGACACATAGACCAGTGGAACAGAATAGAAGATATAGAAACAAGTCCACAAACTTATAGCCAATTGATTTTTGACAAAGGTGCCAAACACATACATTGGAGAAAGGACAGTCTTTTCAACAAATGGTTCTGGGAAAACTGGTTATCTATCTGTAGAAAAATGGAACTAAATCCTTATCTTTCACCTTTACAAGAGTCAACTTGAGATGGATCAAAGACCTGGAAGTTAGATCAGAGACTGAAATTACTAGAGGAGGGCATAGGTTCAACACTCCAACATATAGGCACAGGTAGAAACTTCCTTAACAAGACCTCCAAAGCACAGGAAATTAAAACAAGAATTAATAAGTGGGATAGCATTAAACTACAAAGCTTCTGCTCATCAAAGAAAACCATCAAGAGCCTAAAGAGAAAGCCTACAGAATGGGAGAAGATCTTTGCAAGCTATCCCTCTGACAGAGGTCTAATATCTAGGATATACAAAGAACTTAAAAGACTTTACACTAAAAAAAAACAAATAATCCGATCAAGAAGTGGGCAACGAATAGACACTTCACGAAAGAAGAGATACAAATGGCCAATAGATACATGAAAAAATGTTCAACATCATTAGCAATCAGGGAGATGCAAATCAAAACTACTCTAAGATTTCATCTAACCCCAATTAGAATGGCAATCATTAAGAAGTCAACCTACAACAAATGTTGGCGAGGATGTGGGGAAATAGGGACTCTTCTACACTGTTGGTGGGATTGCAAACTAGTTCAACTACTATGGAGATCAGTGTGGAGATTCCTCAGAAAACTGGGAATGGATCCACCATATGATCCAGCTATACCACTACTGGGTATCATACCAAAGGGATTGAAACTAGAAAACTACAGTAATATATGCATACCCATATTCATAGCAGCACAATTCACAGTGGCCAAATTATGGAACAAACCTAGGTGTCCATCAACAGATGAATGGATTACAAAATTATGGGAAATACACACAATGGAATTCTACTCAGCAATAAAAAAGAACAAAATAATATCATTTACAAGGAAATGGAAGGACCTGGAGAACATTATGTTAAGTGAGATTAGCCAATCACAAAAAGAGACGGATCATATGTTTTCATTAATATGTGCAACCTAGGGTGTAGTGGGGACACAAAAGGGACTCCGGACAATAGTGGAGAACCCTCAGTGGAGTAAGGGACGTGGTATAAGAGAAGGGGAAGGGCAAGAAAGAAGTGAATCAATGGAATTACTATCATAAACCAAGTGCATATATGAGAATATACCAACATCATTCTTGGTACTCCATATGGGGGGGACACGTAGAGCTGTGTGTGTGTGTATGTTAATATCAAATTGATATTCATTGTGATGTGAGACTACAATGCACAATAAAAAACAAACAAACAAAAAAACAAAGCAAAATGAGAATATTCTAGAAACTAAGACCAAAGATGGGATGATACTTTGTAATAATGGAAGGAAATATGGCTGGCTTCTCATTTTTAGGGAAAAAGTAAAAACTAGATTTCCTCTAGTTCTTTCCACTGAATGCTAAGGGGAGCCTTACATGGTTAGGTCTCTCTTCCCCCAAAGAATAAGAAAGCAAACCAAATGAAGAGACGGTCCCGTGTTTCAGAGGCCTTTGCCAATGCTGAATGTGTTATGCATTGTGAACTGAGATTACTTTTCTTTATTAGAGTTTACAAAGAACTGGAGGAGCCAGAAAATGTTCTGATTACCAAAAAGCTGGAAAGATTTTTGAACTCTGAAGAGCCCTTTCTTGTTTAATTCTTGGAAAAAGATACTTATCACCGTAGTACAGAGCCTTGCCTTTGGTGCTATGAACACTTTAAAAAAAGAGATGAGAGCCAGGCATGGTGGCTCATGCTTGTAATCCCAGTATTTGGGAGGCTGAGACCGGTGGATCTGGGTTCATGGCCAGCCTCAGCTACTTAGTGAGGCCCTCCGCAACTTAGTGAGACCCTGTTTCAAAATAAAGAATAAAAAATAGGGCTGGGAGTGTAGCCCAGAAGTAGAATGCCCCTGAGTTCAATCCCCGTTACGGCAAAAAAAAAAAAAAAAA